>OMLM01008962.1:0-45578 GCA_900302695.1 Helostoma temminkii | reverse complement strand
ACATTATCATTGCCAGGAAATCTCTATTATAGTTCACCGAAACATCACAGACTTTTCCTAGATAGAGAACTTCTTTGAGTTCTCTCTCTCTTTTCTTAATTTCCTTTCATGATTTTGATTTAATAGGTGTCAAATACTTGCTGCTCTTGCTTTAACAGTTTCCTCTTTGCAGCATAACAAGGCAACACAACATCGACATTATGATTTTATAATATGGCAAACGTGAGCAAAAAGCTGTGTATTTACAAATACAACAATACAACAGATAAAGCCATAAATACTATTTCAACTACTACTGTTGTTGGACAACTGCACATAGACAATGAGGTTAGAGTGTACAAGATTTTGGATGCTGTTGAGAAAACTAGATGATGCACCCATAAATGAATACAATTAATAAAACTGAAAAAAATATGAGTCAGTCTTCCCTTAAGACATGCCTATTTGTCCTACTATACTAATTTTCTTGTTGGCCCATGGGTCACTAATGCAATAATTTGATAGAGGTAAGAAGGAACTCTTAAAAGTTTATTTTTGGAAAGCCAGAACTTTCCACAGGACTCTGAAAAAAAAACACTGTTATCACACCAGTCCCTAAGAAGCTTTGCCCAGTTGATAATAATACTTACAGGAATACAGCAGGGACTTCAGTTGTTATGAGATGCTTACAAATATATTGCATCCTTACTTGGAACAGACGTAATTTCTATGGTAGCTCCATGGCATTTTGGCTACAGAAAGATGAAGTACAGATGGTACAAATGATACAGTAAACAGCATCGTCTCCCTTATCTCAGGCATCTAGAGGCCCCTGACACATGTCTGCCTCCTTTTTATTGAGTTTCGGTCTGCTTTTACTTTGCAACCTTATTTACTGCTTGGAAAATAAAAGATGGAAATGTTCATGTTTAACTGACAGGGTTAAGTATGTAAAAGAAACTAATCCCATTTCTGTCCCTAAGGTGATAAGTACAGCTGCTCCCATGATAAGCGTGGGTGCTTCAGTTTTCTTTCCACTATACAAAAATTATTTTCTGACCACACCACCAACCTTTCTCCGGCATCCCTGTGTCCATGCAGTGAGAAAAACTACAACAAGAGAAAGTGGCAACATAAAAACATTTAGATGAAGAATTGTGCCTGGCTGAAACTGATTTCTTTGCCTGCTGGGGAAACATAGCCAGGCTTTTTATGAGGTGTGAGGATGAGACGTTGGCAGCACTTCCTTTCAGCTCTTGAGGAAAATTATGTTTGGAAATATGTGTGAAGAATTGACTGCTGCTGTGTTTGTGTGTGTGAGTTTGTATGTATGTGTAAATTAAAAAATGTGAAAAAATTCACATCTGACACATCAAACCATGCATCCCATGACATGCATGTACACAACAAAAGGCTGACCAAAAATTGGTCTCATATTTATAAATGCTTAGGATGTTGTTTCCATGGATACACCAATAAAAATATTTTTCAAAGGCATTTGTTGAATAATCTGTGAATACAGCGAACAACATTATCATTAGACATCACAAGATAGTAGTTTGAAACTTTTGGAAATGTGGAATTAAATAAAATTATTAATACAGAGTAGAATAGATAAGATGAGGTTTACTATATCCTCATCAAACTTAAATCAAACAAAAACTGATAACTAGAATGACTGTTTTAACTATATTTACACATGTGTTCCTGCACCCTGCTGCAGCTGTTATCTAAAATTGTAGACATTCATTATCTGGAAATATTTCTTGAAGCTAGAGAAATAAAACATTAAAAGGGTCCTATATCATTAGAAAATTACTCTTTTTAGAGAGTGAAATAAACAGTTCACTCTGCCTTTCTATTTGCTTTCCTGAAATAAATGCAGATATATTTGTGTAATTATGGTTTAATTGTATCATGCATTATTAAATACTGTGTTTTCCAGTGAACTTTGCTGCCACTATTAGACAGATGATATACTATTAGTAGCATAGCAAGTATATAAGCACAGAAGCCATTACAGTAAATGGCTCTTCCTGAAACTTGCTGACTATGTTATCTGAGCTTTTTTATACAATTGCTCTCAACATAATTTGCTTTTCAAGATGGGCACACATGTGAATCTGCCCCTATACACAGTCTATATATTATAACACCTTCCCACACTCACTAAAGGTGCGACATTTATCAGTGTGGAGGTTGAGATAACTATAATCAGCAGCATTGTTTTGCAGTGCAAAGAGTGTTAAATCTCATATTTACCTCCAAACACTGTTTTTCTCATTTTGTTTACATAAAGTTACCATCACAGGGGGCTGGAAACATCTTTCGAGTCAAATAAAAAATGTGCTGTGATCAACACACTACACTGAGCCCACCTCTAGTTCACGTAGTAGCAGAATACAGTCTTTCTTTCTTTATTTTTGGCATATAATGCATTTCAGAAGGTGTTTGAGTCTCTGGTATGCTAAACTATGTGAACATTGCTTTTCAAATCTATTTAAAGAAACAGCAGAAAAATCATGCTTTGAAAAACAAAATCACATTTAGGTGTGCAGATGCCTCACAGCTGATGGATAATACTTTCATTTAAATCTTCTTTATTTTCTTCTAAATTATGTTCTGCAGAATTTCATGCAGGGAAATGTTACAAATATCTAGAATGAGGGAGGTTTCTATTGTTTTAGGCCTTAGTGACCATTGATTTTCCTAAATGCATATTCATTTCCCACCACCTGGATGAGCACACTTTGTATAGTATTAGTATTTTTATTGCTTCTCACTAGTAAATCTCCCATGTGTCATTTTGAAGCAGACTGGGGTTTATCAGTTTAACCTTAATACTCAGCAAAATGTTAACCCTGAATTTTAACTTAGTGGGAGACAGCTTTTTGTGTTTTTCTGTCCTTTTGTAATACAAAAACAATGGTGCGTGTAAGTAGGCTGTACGAACAAATGCTGGGCTTCATGAATACTTGAATTCCAGTATGAAAATTTATATATTTATTTTTAGGCATTTGGTTTGAGCTTGACTATCATCTGTTTGTATGTTGTTCACATCACAAACTGTCATATGCTAAAAGCCTTCACTGCCTGACATTTGCCTTTGTCTGTATATTCAGAATGATGCATATGCATTCAGTGCACAACATTATTGTATTTTTGTAGTTGCGGTTAGTTGGCACCAAGAATAGAAATAAAATTCATGCTGTAGTGATTCTGTCTAGGTTATGGGAGCATAAGTGGCGACAATTCATGTGAAGGAAATGAAATGAAGGAAAATGCAGATGACTGATTATATCCTTTCTAGAGGACTGTGAATTGAATTTAAGGCACACAGGAGACCAACCAGTTTACATTAAGACAGTAGGACATATTGTATAGTGAAAGGTCATGAGAATCAATTCATGTATAATTTAATGCAAATGCTAAGGCCACATTCAGGCTGAAAAAACAGTGCTTCATGAAAAAACATGCAGTTGTCTATGGGTCGATGCTGCCAATACAAGGGGCTACTCTGAATAATTTGATAGTAGAATGATCAAGCCAATCAAACACATGCAAACTCACATTCCTGGTGCATTACAATATAACATTAACATTAAGTAATAATATTTTTTACTTACTCACTTTTGTTATAAAAATAATATAGTTGCTGCAATTTCTGAGAATCACAATCCTGTCTGAGCATTAAAAATTAGTTAAACCTGAGGTTAGGGAAACAAACAATCACAGGTCTTATCCAAGGTCCAGGACGAAACAGGTTCAGGGGAAAATAAAAACAAGCAAACAGGTTCATATCCTGAAACACATTCAGTTTCAGTGAAAACACTGGCAGAGAGTCCTTCACAGGTTAATCAGGTAGCAGACTGTCCATCAACAGCTTCATAAAAGATCAAGGTCAGATGCAGAAACACAAGTAACCAGAGTCTGATATCCTTTATCCAAAAACACAAACCTTAATCCAAGAGCCAGGTCAGAATCATAATCTGAACTGATTAACTCACAGAGCCAAGGGAAGTCAGAGGAAACAGGCAGGTTCAAAACCAGAAGGCAGGTCATGAACAGGTGATCAGGTCAGGCAAGAAGAGGGCTATAGAGTCACTTACTGCAGGGAGCAAAGCAGACAATCTGGTGGGGAACTGAGGCTGGCAGACCTGCTTCATCGGTTAATTGGCAGAGTGGACCAGACCAGAGAGGGAGTGACGTTTAAATGACCCGATAAGGCAGATACCAGATAGCCAGACTAGAAACTGTGACATTTTTAAGGTACTAACTTTACTTTTTTATGGTATTTTTGCAATACTCTTACAGTGATTACAAATATTTGGTCTAATACTACTCCCATAGCTCCAAGACATTTCTCTTGTGTAGTTTAGAATGTTGTTGTGTCCTACGCACAAAACTTTAAGTAAACCATTTTCATTTAAAAAACAAAATTACCTGCTACTGAGCTTAGGCTAGCTAACTAATAATTTGCTGAGACGACTTGGTCTGAACTATTTTGGCACATCCTCCATCACTACAAGCTTACTTCCTTCAAACATACTGTTTTTAGCAACAACAAGGGTTGCAGCTGCTTTACACTTATCTGTGGCTAGCATTTCTGTTTTGATAGTCAGCATCCAACTCAGTAGTGTAACAACGAATTGGACTGGACTTGGAGACATTTCAATTTCTTGAGAATACATTAAGTAATTATCAAGTAATTACAATTATATATCTAAACATGTAGAAAAATCTCAACACATTACTGCATAAATTACCTTTACAAACAAAAGCTAATTATAAATTGCCACAATATCTTTAAACGTTCTAAAAAAAAGTAATTATTCTACATTGTTATTTTGTCACTGTGTCTTCTCCCCTATACTTTTTTGTGTAAACATGGTTAGAGATAATATCAACCTACCCACTGAATCATCTCAGCTCCTTATTATTTGGCCCAGTACTCTTCCTAGTGAGAATCTGATGGCCTAGCACAGCAAATTCAATCAGTGTGAAGTTAGTTGAAAGATGGGGATTTTTTGAAGGATGAATAGCTCTGTACAATGCAGTGAATGATTTTCTGGTTGAAGCAACAGCTAAATGCTCCATGAAGTAGTGATATTTGGTTTTAAACAACAAAACAACATTTAAAGCTTAAGCATCACTGGTGGTAAGCATTTACATTTGAATTAAAGCTGCTAAGTCAGTGAATGTTTTAAATTAACATTAATCTGAGACTCTGTTGGCGAAAGAAGACTTAATGTCAGACCTGTCTACGCATTGTCTTTCTTTTGTATACCAACTGAAAATAGATTTCTTTTTATCTCCTGAACTGAGTCAATAACTTGTGGAAAAGGGTGCTTTTCAATTCATAGAAGGGAAAATTATTGAAATGTAAGACGAGTAAATTACACGCAAACATTGTGCACCAAACAAATTTATAAGCACCAACTTTCACTGAATATACTTGGTTTGCCTTGGAAAAAGAAAGAAAACACAGGAATGACTCAGTTTGCTGATGCAGAGGGAAAGAATTTTGTTTACTAGAGGATGTTCAGTGACCATGAAAATACAGATAAAACAGATAAAAACATATAAATTCTGCAAGATGTTCGCTTATGTCATATTTTGTTTCTCCCTGTATTCAAAATGAATCAACAATATGCTGGTTTATAGAAAACAGACTTTAAAGAAGATAAAATTTATATATATTAAACTGTGAAGTGAAAATTAGCAAATCTGATGATTTTATGAAAAATATAAAGATACAAAGCAGCCCGCTCACTATTGAACACAAGATGACAAGGAAATACACTAGATGTAGAGTATTTCATTGTAACATTTTTACTTTACACACACTATGTGTCAAAAATTATATGGAGTATTTAATTTTCTCAACATGTCATTTCAAAATTATGTCCATTAGCATGCTACTGTCACAGCTGCCCAAATATTGACTGGAGGGATTTGTTAGCATTCAGCCACAAGATCAGCGATGTGAGGCACCTCCTCCTCATTTTCAAAGCAGACATTTTGACTTGTCATAGCAGGATAAGCAGGAAAGGTGTCACAAATATCATTAAAAATGGCTGTGTAAGCCGTTACAGTCTGACAACAAAGCAGCACAACAAATGAAAAAACTGAAACTGAAATTTAAATCACATTTTTAAATTAAAAATATATATTCTTTATATTTTTGTCATATTTATTTTGGGAAATTCACTTAGTGACTTTCTTGCCAAAGGTCAAATGATTCTTCTAATATCTGTTTGTCAAATATGAAGTGATCAGCAATTAGCGTAGGTTAGCTGGAAGGAAACCTGACTGCAGCAGGAGGAATATCTTAGTCTACATGAGACAACCCCCCCTTCCTTTTTGATAAAACTTTCCTTTTTGATAAATTTTATAGTCAAGGCACATGTCAAGTGACTCTGAACTATCTTTTAGTTATGCTGCTATATATTTAGACTGCTGGGGGACCTGCATGTCATTAACTTTGTGGCTTCTCTCTCCCATAGCTGTGCTTTGCTGTCTCTCTCTCTCTCACTCTCTCTCTCTCTCTCTCTTTCTTTCCACTTACCCCAACCGGTCGAGGCAGATGGTCGTCCACCCTGAGCCCGGTTTTGCTGGAGGTTTCTTTCATTAAAGGGAATTTTTCCTCTCCACTGTCATCTAGTGTTTGCTTAAGAGGATCTTATTGGGTTTTCTATATAATTTCATATTGTTAGGTGAGTGGTTGACTTAACATCAGTTAATATCAGTTAAGATGTCAAACATTACAAATACTGTAGCTGTAAAAGCTACTTTGTAAAGATTGCAAACAAATGGCCTTCTTTTTCCTTTGGAAAGCTTATTTAGAAATCTCCACCAGACACCTGATTTTTGTTGTGGATAATAATCTGATTCCTCTGTGTATGGAAATGACTGAAAACTACTTTTCAGCTACTCAGTCCCATTTGCTCACAGGTCCAGATTTTCCGATTGGCCAATGGAAAATTGCTTCAGACTGAGATCTAAAAGTTTATATGTCTGTGACTTTTTACTTTGTGCCTACTGGAGCTGCAGAACTGTGTTTTTGTGATTTGGAGTATAAATATTATGATTTTTTTTCATATTTTCATAACACAAATATTTGAAAAATGCAAAAAGGTAAAGAGATTCGAGACAGCTATGAAAATATGAATAAAATGATGAGACCAGATGTTAAAAGGCTCATTGAGGTTTCCATTTTAAAAAGCATTTTCAAATGTAACCTTGTGTGATTCAGACTGACAACGCTTTTAAATTACCCTCTTCTGTCTGTGTGATATGTGGTCATTATTCATCAGTGTTTGACGACAACCCCGACATTAAACTAAGTTAAAGAGTATAATGAACACTAATGAAAAGATGAGTTCATAATAAGAAGATATTAATTAACTCTGTCCTTCCTGCTCTAATAATGTACAGCGAGTTCACTTCAGGGAGGAAGACACAAACTCTCTTAAAGGTTATTAATTAAGTGACATTAAGTTATAAAAACTGATGAGTTACAGGATGCATGAGCAAACAGTTTGTACCAGCGTGTGTTTGTCTAGAGTGAGAGAAAAGTCAGATACTAAGAGCTGTCAAGTGTTAAGTGTGACAAAACAAACAAAGATGCCAGATGCTAAACAGAGATTTTCAACATCAAATAACAGAAAAAATACAGACGATTGTTACAGCGAGGTGATAATAATAACTAAGCTGTCTGGAGGATAATAAAATGTAGGGTGGACAGGTTTAGTTTTTGCAGTTAAGCTAAGCTTCTGCCACTGGGTTCATTGCTGTGAGCAAAAGACTGATGTCATCAGTAACGCCATGTGAGGGGCTGTGGTGAGTAATAACATTTCCATTATTTACCAATAATGATAGAAATTAGAAAAAATGAGGGGAAAATGTGAAGGGATGAAGGTCAGATTAAAGCCGACGAATGACTGAGAGGAGATGAGAATCAGGTTATTGCCCTGGAGGAAGACAGGTGAGGATAGATGGGCCAAACGGAAGAAGATGAAGCAAAGTTCATTAATTTCAAATTATTGCTAGTTATACTGCAATCAAAGACAAAACATGTTGCTGGACTCTAGTGATGCCAGTGTAGCTACATGACACTTTTATTACTGCTACAGCCACACATAAACTAAAGAGCTGCAAAAATTAGTTGGTTGCTCAAATAATGTGAGTAAAAAAAACCAATTTTGTGCTAAATTACAAAAATTCAATGCCAATAGTTTCTTTCACATCACTTTCTCAGACAGAAAAATCAACATGGGCTTTAGGGAACAAGTACGGCCATTTTTCATCATTTTCTTCATCAACTGAATGATTATTAAAACATATAACAGTTTTATCTAAATAATGAAATGTATTTCCCATATGACATGATATTTCTTTCTGAAAATATCATCCATTGCGTGTGTGAGGATCAATAATTGCTAATTGTCTACTTCAGATTTCAATTTTGCAATTGCATTTAGTGTGCAGATGGGAATTATATGTCGCATATCTGCTGCTCCAGCCATTGTCTTACATCAAAACATGATCATTTGAGGTACATCTGTCTGCTTGTCTACTCCCTCCTGTTTTGGAGCAATGCGACTGATCCATTCATCCATTCATTAGCTAAAACTGTTTATCCTGGGTTGGGTCACAGAAGGTGGAGTCATTCCCAGCTGACACAGGGCAAGAAGCAAGGTACATGCTGGACAGGCTGCCAGTCCATCACTAGGTCACTTTGTGTCTGCCAGGTCACACCTACAGGCAATTATATTTGCCAAATTTGATTGTGGGAGGAAACTAGAGTAACCAGCTGGAAACACAGGCAGTCACGAATACAGCAGGAGAACATGCAAACTCCACACAGAAAAGCTTCAGCTAACCAGCAAGGTTGAACCCAGAATTTTAAAGGTGTTGTCTGGACTTGACTCAGAAACTAAGTTGACGAGAGGCAAGACTGGGTTAAAAAGATTTTAAAGACATTTTAAAAGATAGGTATTTGGGTGATGGAGACAGGAAGCAGGAACTGGAACAGGGAGTCAGGACTGGATGCACTTCTAGGCTGGGTGAGATACTGAGGGAGATAGATATTATTGCATTGACAGGTAACAGTTGAGTATGATCCTATGTGATTAATATTCTTAGACTCACTGGTGTCAAAAAAAAGAGATCTGGGAAGGTAAGTAAATGTAGGAAACTAAGGGATGAGATCTAAGCTGGAGTTGCAGGTAAGGTTTCTAAGATGGCGTTGACACAAGATGTACTTGGTGTGGCCACTGAATGCAGAGAATACTGTGTTTTGTTTTGTTTTCCGCACCATAAAGTCCCCTGGAGACAGACAGAAAATTAAATAAGTTTGGTATGTTGGAAGATGTATAAATGAATCCATCCATCCAAATGAAGTCCATATTTAAGGAAAGCTTATGTTGTGTTATAAGTGCCAAAAGTTGGTACGCTGTGCAAAATATACATAAAACAAAGACAATTTTTCACAATAGACAATAGAAAACATAACAAATATTTAAACTGAAAAAATGTACTATTTGAAGATAATAATAAAATAAAGCACCATGAATGCTGAAAGCTATACTCAGGTTTTAGAGCAGCATATGCTCCCATCCAGACAACGTCTTTGTCGGGAAAGACCTTGCATATTTCAGCAGGACAGTGCTAAACCACATACTGTATCTATGACAGCAGCATGGCTTTGTAGTAGAAGAACCTGAGTGCTGAACTGGCCTGTCTGCAGTCCAGATATTCAGATATATCACTTAAAAATATCTGGCACATCCTGAAATGCAGAATACAACAAAGAAGACCCAGGACTGTTTATCAGTTAGAATCCTGTATCAGGTAACAATGGGTCAACATTCCTCTCCAGAGCTGGTCTCCTCAGTTCCCAGATGTTTACAGACTGTTGCTACACTGTGCTAATATAAAATATATATAAAAAAATCTCCCCGTGTGAGCAAGATAAACTTCAAAAAACCTTTAAGCATTTTACAGAATGTAATCTGCAACGTGCGAGCTTAGTACAATGCCCCACATTAAATGAGTCAGATGAGATGTCCTCAAATAGAGAACATTGACGTTCTCCTTTACCTGTAACTAGAGATATTACTAATTCCTTTTTTTCCACTTTTGGCCTCCCTAGAGTGTTTGGGCACAAAAGCCCGACAAGCAAAGGGCTGAAGTGAGGTAAATACTCAAAGCACAAGAGTACTCCTATGCAGATCTGGTATGAGTACAGAGGCACTGGGTAGAGAAAAGAGGGGAAAATTAGATGTTGGTGATATGGAGATGAATAGGGCATCAAGGCAGTTGCCTAGGCCACCACCATCTGGAGGAGCACCAAAGAGGAGGAAGAAACATTTTGTAATTGATCCCAGTTAACCCTTTCCACCGAATCCCTTATGTTGTTAGAAAAGGAACCAAACATCTCAGCTGGTGCCTCAGTTTCTTGCTCCTCATGTTATATGTCAAAGTGTCCCCGGGCAAGACACTGAATCCTAAATTGCACCCAGTGGATCAGGCCAGCTGCATAGAAGCCCTGCCAATGGTATGTGGGTGTGTGTGTCTGAGTGTGTAACTCAGAATCAGTGTTAAGTTTGAGGTAAAAAAAGCAATGTATGAGTACAGACTGTTTAGCTTTTACAGTACAGTCCACTGAGGCTGACACTCACGCAACCTGCCGCATCATATGGGCAGGTGTGTCTCAACTTGAGTTATGTAGGCAGTGAGTCAGTAGGTCTAACAAAAAAAATCTAGAATGATAAGCAATTAGGTAAGTTAAATTCAGAAATAATAGTGTTATAAAATTATTTTTGTCTAATATACTAATGCTCAGGGGTGCCAAAGGATATTTTGCCTACCACCCAGAGTGTCCAGAAAGTTAAAATGTACCATATGCAGGCAGAAATCCATCCTTCCATCTTAACTACTTTTCCCCTTAAGGGTACTGCTGGTGCTGGAGCCAATCCCTGCTGTCACTGGACAAGACGCAGGTTACAACCTGGACTGCCAGGCAATCACAGGGACCTGCCAGAAATGTGTGTTTTCACTGAAATATAAAAAAAAAAAATTCAGGCTTTTACCCTGACTGATGTGGACGAAATGAATAAAAACATGAGTAAATTGAAACGTTGTGTAAAACTGTTGCATTCATTAAATGAATAGATGAGACAAATGTACACTGTATATTTCCACGATGAGATTTGACTGACTGGGATCACCTCTTTTCTCTCTTCAGGAATAATGGAATAATGGAAGTGTCTCTCAGCTGAACTCACTAGCAGTTGAGTGTAAATGGCCACGAATGCAAAGCAAAGAATATTAGACCAATACTTTCAGAATATTTCACATTAAACAGACAGAGGGTAAAAGGTTGAACTATTTCTTCTTCAGTACAATGATCATTTCCTTGTTCTTTGTTCTTGAAAGTATATCTGACTTTAACACATTGATTTTTAACAAAATTTCTGGAATATTTAAAATATTTGGAAAATGTTTTACATGCCAGGAGTTCATAATGACATATAACAGCAAACAACTGGGAAAAATGTATCATGATCCATGTCTTTGTTTTATTTTATTTCAGTTTATGTCCATTTTTTTGTTTTTCTCTTCTCTGTTCTCTATTCAGATACATACACCCACCTGACCACACCTCCTCAGCCATGTTTCTGCCGCTCACACACTCACTGAGTCTAATAACCCCCAGCTACAGCCTATTAATCAATGAAGCCCCACACCATAAAGACTCTGCTCTGTCAACCAGCCATTGCCAGATTATTCCTGCTAGTTTGGACTTTGTATGTTGGTTCAATGACTGGTCTTGCATTTATACCTTTTAATCAGTGTTTTGATTCTAGGATCTTATTTTGTTGTGTTTTCACGTTTCTTGCTGTCTCAGTTCATGTTTTCGCATTGAGGCCAAGTAATTATTCTTCTCTTGTTTATGACACTGAGTCATAGTTTAGAGGCTGTTTATTTTGCCCATGCTCTAGTTTAATTAAATTCAGCCTGTTGGTTTTGCTAGTTTGGCTTTTCCTTCTTTTGGAGTCATTTTCTGTTTGTTACTTTTTTGTGTGTTACCTAGTTTAAGACATTAGACATTATTTACATTACAATTCTTTATCAAAAAAACTTTTTTCTCCTGAAGACTACACTGACACTAAAATTCCTACTGCAAGCCTTTCTAGTATGAAAAAAAAAAAAATGAAATGTTGCAGGTAATAGTGACACAAGGCCACAAGATACCTGCCATTACAATACTGAGATGAATCATCCTGATCTTATCATTATATTTTCTGCCATAATGTCACTACTGATTTGAACTGCCTCTGCCAACAAAGAACAACATTTAAGGAATAATAGAGCAAGCATGCTAATGTAACGCCCAGCCTCCATGAAATATCACACAGATAATGTAGCTAGTTTTTTTTAAGTTGAATTATTAGATATTTCCAAGCAATAAATATAGTAAATAACGTTGTAAATCTTCATTTCCCTTGCTGATCTAGTGTTTGTTGCACTTTGCTATTTATTATTGATCATCTTTAGATTTGTATGACAATAAATGTCAATGATATTTAGTAAAGAAACAATCCTCTGCAGCTCACAGAGAGGAAAAAAATAAACCTGTCATATTTCTCTAAAGAGGCTTATGAATTGCAACAGCAGCAGTTTAGCAGATTGAAATTCAACACATTTAACAAGAAAACAGGCTTCATCAGAGGCGCCATTATTTCAAATGGAGAGAGCTGCAGCATGATGGCACAGTATGTGCAGTTTAATGAGGCAATTCATAATTCACAAGTTACTTCAAGGTGACCACATATTCCTGGGGGACTTTTTACAGTTTAATTTAGAGAGAAATCTCTAAATCGCAGCACCTTGAGATGTTGCTAAAAGAAAGAGACTGTCCTCTTGTGAGGACCAGCAGCATAAATCATTTCAGAGCACTCCTACAAAAAAAACAATACACGGTAGGATTCCATTCAAGTGACGATGGATCTGGTCGTTTTTTTCTTCCTAACCACATTTATCTTCAAGCCTCTTTTAGATGACATGCTGAATTTAGATTTTTTTTATTCTTAAGAATTACTCAGTCAGATTAAAAAAATATTTTAAAAATTCTGCTCCTAGTGTCACCATGATGGCAAAACACTCTAAACAAAAGACCTGAACTCAAATTTATTTTTTCTGTACTGATGGAAAAATAAAAATTATGTTGTGACATATACCGTATATCATGGTCTTAAATGCGGTGTAGTTAAATTTGAAGGATGTATTAGGATGCAAAATATGCAATGTAAAAACAAAGAAGTATAATAGCACTTGTACTTTATTAAACATACAGTTCATCCGTCTGACAACTTTGCCATGCTGCCTCATTCCTATGTTGCTTGGCCCTTTACTGTTTATAGAGCATAGTGCGGCTTTAATTCATGACAAATTTGTTGTATAATCATGTGCTCCTGCTATGCATGTGTCTGCATGAGTTTGTCTGTTAAGATATAAACACATACAGTGCTCCAATAGCACCACTAGTGGTCAAAAGCTCTACAGGATACCTTTAAAAGTGCAATCTGTAACCCAAGTGTAAACAAAACTACCCCAATTTAAAAGCACAGAAAAAACTACAGGAGTACAATAACCTAGTTCAAATATAGTTTTATATATAAATTATATGTGTTCATTTCTAGGTACAGTATGAATTCAGGCACCCTTGTTAATGAGTTGCTTATTTACCCAGCCACCAGACAATGATTGGTATTATCATTCCTGTGGAGTCATGTTTCCGTCCACCTGTTGAATGTGAGTCCAATAAACTGACATGAGCATAACTAAGTGAAGTGAAGCTAAAAGTTAAATTGAGCTGAACTGGACAGTGCAGAATTAAACTGCAAGTAACTGAATGAAACTTTATTACACTGAAATAAACTCAATTCAATTGCAAGTGAATGGAGCTGCATTAAGGTGAATGGGGTCTAATTGGGTTGAGATAAGCTGTATTGATTCAAACTAAACAGGGGTGAAGAGGAAAATAGTGAAGAATGTGATCTTGCCTTCATTGTACTAGAAGCACTACACTGATGAGGAGGAGGAGGAAGGGCAACACACAAACCCTGGATTGTTTCTCTGGGAAGCTTCACTTTGTTTGACAATATTTACTCCACAGAAAGACAAAGATTATACAGGCTGATGTAGGAGGTTTCCTTTTGGGAAGAAATGAGTACCTGCCTGTCACTTGTTTACATTTGTTGGAAGAATTGCAGAGATGGTACTCCTACATAATGACACTGACATACTCCGTGATCACAGGAAATGCAAAACAATTATCAATTCCCTCTAATTTTATACTTGGTACACGCTGTTTATGAGACTGTTGGTGGAGGGAAACCTTGACGTGTTTCAATTAATCTCATGTAGATTTTTACCAGGTAGTTGGTCAAAACAACATCATTAAGAGTTTCACATACAAACATAGAATTCCACTATTAATACTCAAAAAATAATGTATAAAAGCTTAAAAATATAAAGAATACAAAGAGCATAATAGCTGGAAATATTTAGAAGTGTATGTAACAAACGTGATCGTTTGGGAACTGAGGATACAAATTGTTGAAGTTTTAAAAGTTTTACAGTGGAATATTTGTCAATTTTTGCTGGTTACAAGATTTCAGTCATTTTATTCTGCTCTTCATGATGCAGCATACATTGTCAACAGGAGACAGATCTGGACTGATGGCAGACATTTCTGTGTCTACATAGCCTTTGCTGCTGTGGCTCATTGTCCTGCTAAAATATCCATTGATTTCCTGGGACAATATGTTGGCTTGATGGCAACTTATGTCTCTCTAAAATCCCAATTTATGCCACTACGTTGACGTAGTAAAAGTAACTAGTGAAATTAGTCAATATCTGCATACAATGGTATAAAACTGTGTGCATAAATATGAAATGTACTAATTTATTCCTTAATTTACTATTTATCATTAGCATTTCACATCTCCTTGTCTTAGCATTTACATTCTTATCTTGCTCCTAATGCTTGTCACATATAAGTGGCTTTCACTGTCAAACCGTTCCGTCACACCAATTCTCACTGAGGAGTGTAATTTATTCCCTCAAAGTGAGGATCCATAAATCTGCTGGGTCGCAAGAGCTGCATGAAGCAAACAGACGCAAAGACGTCCATAAAGGAATTACTCATTTCAACAAACGTCCTCTTCTTCAAAGTCTTTAGAGTCACTGATAAAATATAGCAGGTTGACTACTTAAAACAAAATGTCACTGAAACAACTGATTCATCAATCAGGTATCTCCTGAAACGAAAGCTACAGCTAAAACATTATAACATATAGATGTGTATAGTGCATGAAACAGCGTGCATCTTCTTTTCACTACATATAATTGTTTTAATGTCAACTGCATAGTGATGAAAGTTGCTGATTTAATGCTATAGTGTATGTTGTAATATTTATTTGAGGAATAGACACAACATTGTTTATATAACTGTCATGACAATTTTCTGTGAAGTGTAATTGACCAAATGTGAGTAGGACTGTGTGGGTGGATGTATTGTATTTTTTCTCTCTCTATTTTCTCCTCACTTTATACAGTATACTTTCTTCCTCTTCTGCATCCATGTCTGTCCTAATTAGTGTAAGCTGCATTCACTAAAGACTGGTTTCAGCTACAGTTGAGGGAAATGTCTTACTTTTTACTTATTTACTTTCCACGGCTACAATTTGAGTGAGTCAACAAAAATCTCTCTAAACAGAGAGAAGCGACCAGATAATAAAAACACTAATACTCATTTGGAGTACCTTTGAATTATTACTTTACCATCACAGTAATAATCTTTGTGAGCAGCATTTGGGTTTTGCATACAGGCTGACAACTACTGGAGGAGATTGTTGGGGATTTATACAGCATGGGAGGAAAATCTGCAGACACTATTCAGAGCTTAAATTGCCCTTCTACCTGCTCTGCTAGTAAATTCAACTATACAGCATTTGCCAAAAACGTGACTTCTGTAACTTTACTTTTAGGTGGTATATAATAAAATAGTTGACACTGAATTTAAGCCAGGGCTTATCTTATCCAGGGAATTATCTGACAGATATATTTTTGTCTGGCAAATGTGTTGCCTCAAAGGCAGCAAAGACTGTGATCACTATAGTGAAGCTACGAATGCATCAGTATCACGTCTCTGTCAGTGAAACTAAATGTCATTTAGGGCAGGTTCCTATTTGTTGCGTCGGACTAGAATTATTATGGAAAGTGAAACAATGGATTTCAATTTAATGTGTTATCTGCTTGATGAATGTATTAGCATATAGTGTAAATACAGGGAACAAATTATTCAAATATAGATTCACTTTACCATTACTTCCCCACATGCTTGTTTGTTTCTATTAGTAAACTTAGGACAAATGTTCCTCTTTATCAGCTCTGTTTGTCACACACAATCATGACTTTCAATCCTGTCACTTCACTGCACTGCTGGTAAATCAATCAGTAAGTTTCTTGTTTCCTTTTTTGACCGATACATATGCAGTTTGGCCACAGATTCAGATTAATTCAAATGCTGATATCAAGAGCTATGCTTGTTGCCAGACCTAACATAACCTGCCAGACAGATGTGTCGCTAATTGACATTTGCAGTTGAAGCCATTTTTTAATTTGTTTTTTTTTATTGTCTGCATCTAAAATGTTTGCCAATGCCTGCCTGTCTGCTTCTAACATAAAACAGGAAAGTCTAAACAGAATTTGTGATGATTTGAAACACACATACTTCAGTTATATTGGTCACTTCAGATAACATCACAAGAACCATGCAGTGTGCATAATCACATACCCTACATTAAGATAGTTAGTTAAACTTCTCGAGATTAAACATATTTCATCAAATAAAATAAGACAAACAGATATAAGTAGCTAGAATGAATAAATATTTATCTTTTGTCTAAGATGATTTATGGCAAAACATTGCGAGGCCTTTATGAGAGTACATCTAGTAAGGCATTGTTGCGGTGTCTGTTTCTGCATGTTTGGCAACAGAGATCATTCACAGGATGACTGTGCCTTTTAATTGCAGGCTAATTTTAGTTATGTGGAGCTTGACCTTTGGTGTAAACCAATAACCTTTAGAGTAATTCTAAAATTCTCTTTAAATTCAATCTTGAATTGTGTTCAAACAATGTTAAGACACGCTTTTTGAAATGAGAATAAATAAAATGAAAAAGAATTGGCAGCTGATGCATCTGTTGCAGTTACACTCTTCTACTTTATGGTTACATCCTATTTGCACAGGCAGGTGATGTGCTCTGATAGTTATGGTTCTAAACACCAAAGGAAACACATCCAATATGCTGTGACTGGTGGGTTAACAACTACCTGTGGTGCGTGTGAAGGTGTTGCCTCAGTGAAATGTAATGCTCATCCTCACCATGGCAACAGGACAGAGCCCCTACCTCTAAACACTTCAAACGAGAAACACAAATGCGGTGGCTTCACTTCAGAGGAATAACGATGCTATTACAGCAGATTTTATTTTTCAAACAAACCTCAATGGCTTCTCTTTTAAAAACATCCAGTCAAGTGTTTCTGTGGGAATGAGTGTGTAACAATGTTATTCATTAGGCCTTTGTGGCATGAGAAGAAATGATTTGTCTAATTTATGACACTGTCTTTAGAAAAGGTTACTGTTAAAGGTTGTATCTCAGATTTTGATCATTTTTCTTCCCATATTCAAGCTGGTGTAATCATTCCTCAAATACTCTACAGTATGCGACCACAATTTACTGCACATACGAAAATATGACAATGTAACTGTGCTAAATTATAGGTTTTCTTGGAAAACTCCACAGAAATTACTGCCATATACTCCCATTACTTCCCAGGAGGTATAACTGCTGTAAAAACTAGTCCCAAAAGAACACGAGCTTTGTCTGCAGGATCTGAAGTCTCCCAGGCTAAATGACTCCAGCATAACACACGAGAGGACAGATTTCAGTCCTAACATGTGGGAAATTCATGCTTGTGTGAGCCTCCATCATTCTGGTTAGACATGGGGATCTTCCAGATCTACCGTCATTTTAATGTGAATTTCAATCTCGTACTAATACATGTGAAAAAACAACAACAAACCTATCTTTGATTTAACTATATGTGCACTATACATGTGACCAAGGACTCCAGTAAAGGCAAACTACTGCTCGGTCTTGATTCAGATGCAATAATGCAACTAATGCAGTATCATCCCAGCTAAATGAATCAGACATTCTGTTGATTAAAGTGACTGTAAAAGCTAAATATACAACGACTTTAAGCACTTCTCGGTTTTGCTCCAAACTCACCTCGAGCATGTTTAGTGAATGATCTTTGCCAGTTTTGTGTCTCTCTGAGACTGTAATGAGACAAGCAGGAACATTATCTTGATTAAAATCAATTCCTATTGGATTACACTGTGCTGCATTCCCTCACTCAGCTTCACACATACAGCACAGGAAACAAAATTCAGGGGTGAGGAGACTCATCAAAGCATTACATCAATATGCATGGACAACTTGGCAGATAATCCCTGGACTCCTCACCATCCATGACTCCTCAGCTCTCACTGGGGCTACTTGCCGCTGTGATAATGTTTTATTATCCATCGGTTGTTACATTCACATACACTTACTAATGTGTTGGTTGCGTTAATGAATAGAAAGCGTAATGATGGGAACAGTTTGTGTCCAGAAAGTGGACAGAAAGAAGCAAGAGAGGACGAAATGAAAAGATGGGGGTGATAAAAGGAAGGGAAAGGGAAGATAAATAAACGTGAGCACAATGAGAGGGTGTAGGAGGGAAAGAAGGAACGGAAAGAAGGATGAATAGAAGGAAAGAGGGATGGATAGAAGGACGGGCGCTTGGGAGTAAGGAATGAGGAAAGATAAGGAAAATTGGGTAAAGATACACGAAACAGCAGCGTAAAAGGGAGGAAGGACTGAAAAAAGCAAATAAGGAATAAGGAAGCGTATAATAAAGGACAGAAGAAGGCAAGAAGTGGTTAAGGAATCTAGGGAGGAAAGAAAAAAGGGAGCGAACTAATTCATTTTCACGTTGTCGCCTCTGTCCCGTGCAGGCTCGCCGTGCCGCGCGAGGGTCGTCAGTAAACGGAGTCTCGCGCACGCTGGCATTAACCCTCGCCACAGCACGCGCGGCCACATTCTTCAACACGGTCACATTTAACGTTACCGGTGGTGCGACCGGAGCGCAACTCAAACGCAGCGCTTCTCCGACCAACGGACCAGAAGCCAGCGGGGCATCACGGACACCGAGTCCGCCGACAGTCACCTGAGGTGAGGCGAAAGACGCGCTCAGCACCGACTGCACAGACCCAGTGAGGACAATGGAGAGCATAGGCAACGGCTCGGACGCGGATTACCGGAGCCAGCTCCCAGTGCTTTACCACAACAACAGTATCTGCCGGAACTTCACCGAAGGCATCAACACCACCAGCTTCAGGGAGGCGCAGTGCGAGGTGGACCGCATGGATGACGACGCCAACCCGGTTATCATTGCGATTATAATAACCGCTCTCTACTCCATAGTGTGCGTGGTGGGGCTGGTTGGAAACGTGCTGGTCATGTATATCATCGTCAGGTAAGACAGAGAAGTACTCACAGAAACACTGGTGTGTGGATGTGTTGTCTCAGCTGTGTTGCGCATAATTAGGCCTTTTACATTTTATGCATAGTTGAACATGAGTGGAGTGAGTGATAACCTGTTGCTTTGTTAACCACACTGGACATAAATGGTTTGTGTGTGGCGTCTTCCACATGTATGTGCGTTCATGAGGTCAAGTGAGGCCATGTGAATGTTGAGCTTTTAGCGCTGCTTTCGTTCGTGCGTAAAATGTCTCCAACCTCGCGGCATGTTGCCCCGGCGCGCAAAGAGCGAGCCGAGCGAGGTGAGGAGGAGAAAAGAACGAGTGCTGCATAACAGCACAGCAACAGCCAATATCCACAACAACAGAATAACAATTACAGCATGTTGCATATAGACTCAAATCAACACGTGGTCTCTGTAACTCTTTCATCCACATAACTGGAAAGTGGCAGTGATGTGACAAGATACTGAATATTGTTACTTTTTGAGTGTTGAACAAAATCATTATGCAGCATGAAGCACATCAGATGCTACTGTCTTCATATGCATATAGGCTTCAGTGCTTTATTCATAGCTTGACTTGTTCTAAGCTTAACTTAAATTAGAATAGTTTTATACTTTAAATCCTCTTATAACAAGCAACTGCCATCAAACTGATGTGCTGAAAGTTAGCCCAGAAGCATTTCTGCTTTTATCCAGAAGATAATGAGCGTTGCTGGTCTGAAGTTGTCATGGTAAAGGCAGAAAAATCTAGAGTAGCGTCTCTTCCAAGTCTTCCATTGCTTCCTCTTCTTTAATCGGGTCATTTTATTGCCAAATCTCATTAAAAATATTAGAGACTGTGTTTCAAATAAAGGTTACACAAGCTGTCATGACAGGAAGAGCTGTACCCCCTTAAATTAGCATTTACAAAAAGTAAGATAAAATGAAAATGATGTGTACATTAATGATTTCAAGCCGACTTCTTGAAAAAAATCTGAATTATTTCAGCAATCACTTCATAAACAGACTTTTGTTTATGAAGAGTCTAGTGCAAAGCAAAAAAAAAGGAAGGTCTCGTAAGCTGGAAACAAACATTGATAGTCACTGACAGAATCAGTCATAATAGAAATCCAATGTTGTGTTAACTTGAAACATAATTACATTGTAAGTAACCTATAGTGCTAATGACATGAGCCGCCTGAGGAGGACTTCACTGTGAGGAGCAGGATTTCACTAGTGGCCTTTAATTACATGTGAAAATTTGACATTTATGTTAGCTAAACGTTCCCCGGCTGTTTGCATGTCATTCCAGATGAGGCTCTTTCAGGTAATAAAACACAATAGATTGGTGAAGACAGTACAGAGAGAGAGAGACAGAGAGAGATAGAGAGAGAGAGAGAGAGACAGAGAGATAGAGAGAGAGAGACAGAGAGAGAGTGTGTGGAAGCAAAATGAGGATAAAATAAGTGAGAGACAGACTTGGGAAAAAGCTGGAAGTGAGTAAAGGATTGAGGGGAGAAAGATCGATGGTCAGTAATAAAAGGTTAAGAAGTGAGGAGGATGAAGATAAAAGTGATGGTGGTTCACCTTCATTTATTCACCCTGTGATTATCTGCTTGTACTGGTCTGATTGAATCAGTGGAATGTGCCAAGTGAAGCGTTTGTGTGATGGACAGGTGCTTTAAAATAAGATGACATCACTTTATTGTAGTGTAAAATGAGGAAGATACTTCTCTATTTTGATTTACTATATATTACGATAGTACTAAAATACTGTATATCATTTATTTGTTACAACAGTAATCCCCAATTCTCCTTTTTATTTACAGCAGATACAGCATCAAATGCTCATTTACCAGAATGCACACATCATCCCCTTCCGTTGGAGTGCTTCCCCAAATAGTTTCCTGAAGAGTGCAAAAAATCTTCGCTAGATGTTTTGTGCATCTTTTTGCCCACTGCAAATGACTTTTGACATGTGTGTCCCTTGGCACATCTGTAACAACAAAATGAAATGACTTCTAGGAGGAGTCGGGCCATGAGCCCATGAAGATGGAAGTTACTGTAAATGAAATACTGAAATATGTTTTGCACCAGCATCATGTAGCAGTTTGTCAACAGAGCAGATAATAGATTATGATAAGGATTACTTGACCCTGTTATCCTTTGATGCTTTGTGGGAAAAATCCCTACACATCTCCTGCTTTGTCTATGCGTAATTAAATGGGCATGAATCCTGACACTGACAGATAACCAGGGGTGGTTGGGATATACTTGCAGTCACATACAGAGCATGTTGTCCTTGTGTAGCCTGCCGGTTGGGCACCTCGTCAGAAATTAACTATGGACAAGATGTATTCTCGTGTATAACTGGAGGAGCAGTATCAGACAAACTAAAAACAAACATCAGGTGTTGGAATAACATGTTATTTATCCACAACTACTCGCATCTACTGTACATGCCTGCTATTTATTTTATTTCTCGGTCATTTTCTCAACATTAATCTCTGTTTACACTGCTTCAGTTTACACTGTGTGAAGGTGGAAGTTCACGAGGAAGACATTCTGTCGTCCATCAGTGATGATTGGGCTCTAGTCTGCCTACTCATGGTGAACTATGTGAGCCATGACACATATGATACTGTTATTACCTAAGCATTCGTACAGACAAACAGCAAGTATACCCCTAGCCTACGTATGCAGGTGGTGTGTTTGTGATTGTGAAAAGTTCTGCAACTTTTTGAGCTTGACTAATGAAACTTTAAGGGAAATGGGTAGAAAGTAAAGAATATATCTCCATCCACATGAGAACAATCCATCAGGGCCATTAACATTCATCAACCTCTTTGTCTTTTTCTCTTTATCTCTGTCTCTTGGTCGTTTCTCTCTCTGTCGGCACATTGAGAGTAAAGTGCCATTTAGGTAATGACACACAGTGGATATTTACTTGTAAATGCAAACGTAGCCTTGAACTCAGTACCCACATTGCAGTCACAGCCTTGAATGCAATTTTGCTAGATTAAATAGAGACAACAATGGATGAGGGATGTTTTCCTCTTGCTGTCTGAGTAATGATAACCTTAAAGCCATAAAACATTTCTCACTCTTTATCTCTCTGTGCTTTTGCCATCTCTCCTCGCCTCGTCTGTTCTCTCCACGCTTACATCCGCAAACTTCTGGTGAGCAAACAAGCACAACCAGAGAGCTACACACTCAATCGGAAAAATCAATCGCGGTTGAGCAGAAACCACTAGGTCCCACCAGGAATACGTCGCTAGTGCAGAGTGCTTCCTGTTACCATGGAAACACTGAGAGACATTGTGAGCGTGATGAGTGCAAAATGACTCCACCACTTCCCCAAACTCTTGCCTCCATCACCCATCTACCTGACTGACGACATTCAGTAGCTGGAGCGTTTTTAAAACTTGACGCTTTTGCTTGAGAAGCTGTTGGACACCTGCTTACCTGGATTTACTAAACTGCTGGTATTTAGTCCTGCATGTATCAGTACAAAGAAAAAAAGCTTAATTACCTCTGTTGCTTCGTCACAAGGAAATTTTTCCGTTACCCTTCTTTCAGATGTCGAAGGAACTTCTAAACACATGTGACACTGCTGTTTATGTGAGAGTTTGAACCCAGTCACATGACATATGATGTTATAATGAGAGTGAACACAGTCTGCTTCACAAGACTAATGTTATACATCCTCTAATACTTCTCTCTAATGGACTTCTCAAGCTACCGCTGCCTGACATGACAAATAGTGAGGTTTCAAACTGCTAACATGCAGTCTTTTGATGTTGGGTCTCCAGCTGCCGGTGAGGTTAATGTTCATCAACAATCCTTTCATAAAATCATTGTTCTAGTTTTTGTATTAATTACAAGTCAAGATAAGAATATGTGGGTATTTGTTTAGACTGCTTCCTAAAGTGATTTGAATATAAGTGACAGTGGACAAAAAAACAGACACATAAAATGGTTGCCTTTCTCTTTAACACCAGTGACCTCTGTATCCTGAATAAAGCGTCAATGAGCCGACCAATACTTTACGCTCATTATTTGTCCTGTAAACTCTGATTTCCTTTAATTTGGAAAACCTAAGTTAAAAGTTAAATTTAACTTGACTCTATATGTTTAATCTTGTTTTCTCACAACATGCAGAGTCTACTCCAGCATTTGGATTCACTCTGTCAGAGATATATGATTATAAGCGTATTGTCCACAATAATCGCAATATTACTTTTTTACCAAATCGTGCTGCCCTAGCAGGTTTGCATAGTATTTTCTGCTAAGGATAAAAACATACAGAAAAGGTGCACTCACCTCGTTTATTATAATATTCTCTTTGATTATTGTTAGTAGTGCAGTTCCAGTTTACTCTTATACATTTTATTTGAATTCATGAACATCCTCTTGCATAAGAGATAAAATGAGTTCTGCTCAAGTGGCTGTTCTCGCAAAATAGCTGAAAGAGTTCAGCAGCAGCATATGGATTGTTTCACATGACCTGTGAAGGTAAATCGACTGAACTAACAGCTGGTGTTTACGCCTCTGGTAGCCATGAAGCTCCTACCAACCCCGAGCTGTGTGTGTATTGGTGCAGAGTGGAGCACAGCACTTGGCACATCGTTCTCTTACCTCCTCACAGCCCATAAACATTTGAGACCTGGTGTTCTGACCTCTGTTTTGTAACAGCTGTACAGCACTGAACATGCATCCATTGTGTACTTTAGCCTTAATTGCTGTTAACCAGTGATAAGTGGACAGCTCAATAATTGCTGGTCGCCTGTGGGTTTTATGCTACAATTACTTTGTGTGTTTTAGAGCACTAACAAACTAGCCTGGCACAGGTAAAGAAAAAAAACGTGCCCGAGCCTAACCTCTGCCCCCTCCAACAATAAAACTTTCAGCCACTAATAAAGAATAATTGTTTGACTTGTGCTTTTACTGAGTAGCTGCTTGGATTTTAACAATCATTGCTATTATCTTAAAGAGTTTGACAGCTCAGGGTGAGACTTAGACAGAGGGGAATCTGCATGCTGCTCTGACCAAATTTGTCTATCTGCACACAAACAACAGGGTTGTACAGACTCTAATTTCTTGTTAGAGAGACAATTATGAGTAGAAAGTGCAGGGGGGTAATTAGAGGGTCCTTCCTGTGTCTGTGAGTAATGCTTCTTAATACCACTGGGCACGGTTGGAGAATTAGTGCACTGTCAGTCTGGATTCAACCGGCAATGTTCTGTTAAACTGTGCAAAAGAATGAACAGAAATACAGTACATACGGTCCTTTCTAAAATAGATTATGACTAAGGAGATCTCACGGATAATAGAAAAGTTAATGTTTTTGCTGAACGCCGTGATAGTCACTGTTACGCACTGAGCAAGTTGGAGAAATAATGAAGGAACGATGATTAACCGAAGAGGAGGGAACAAAAGACAGATTTTGGCTCTTTCTTCGTCTGCATGACTGATGAGCGCTTTCGTCTCTTTTGTCAATCTGTCATTTTCAAAATGAGTCACTCACTTACCCTGATTCTGCTCTATGACAGGTGCTGTTAAACATGTCTTTTTTCATCAAGGCTGGCATTTCAAAATACAGATGGAAGGACAGATTTGCTCTGTTAACGATTCTGTTACACCCATATCATACCATACTATACACCATACCGATACCATACCATGGAACACCATACCATACCATACTGTACTCCACCTCCTCACCACTACTTGTCACTCATTTAAAGAAAAAAAAAAACACACTTGGCCTCAACCAAATTGAAACTCAGTGCAGTTCGACAGCAAGCCTTTTCACCACCGTGTAAATAAAGAACATGAATTTATGATGCGAACAATCTAGTTAAGTTTACAAGTCAGTAAATGCAGTGAAGCCTGGACATTTGCATTCAGTCTTTACAGAAGATCCTTAGTGCATCAACAATAGTGTTTCCAAGCAACAAGCTGATAAACTCACCCATTACCAGCATCACTGAGGATACAGGTTTGGCCTAAATTGGTTCCCCCATCATTTTGGCAAATTTCCGGAGATGAAAATGCATTATAGGAATGAATCACAATGAAGTGGACAGCAATTGTCAAACCCATGAGCAGAATACAATGCAGTGGGCAAGTCCATGGAGTGTTTGTGATTTATGTCCTTGTAAACTAGGTGCAATAATGTCCACAGTCGCTGTTTAGCAAACTAAAGTCAAGCAAATCTCAGTCTCAAATAGGTCAGGTTTGCATCTTTATAGTTCTCACTGGTGTCTGTGTCCTAAAACATTCACTCATTTTTCTAATTACAAAAAATGAACAAAACATTATAAATCATGAAGCGGTTTAATAATTTTAGTTGTTTACATTTTTTTTATTGATTTAGTTTTCTGCATAGGTGCATTTGTGTTATCTTCGACAGTGGCCATGGATCAGTTGTACATCTGTTGAGTTTCCATCACACTGGAAATTGTCTTTGTTCATGGATATTGATCCCTTTGCATCAATATCACTCTGGGCAATAAGTGTTGCAACATGTTTCCTCTCAAGGTTGGGTAATATTTTTATTAAATGTTTCCAATACTGAGCGTACAGAGTTACCAGGGGACGGTAGTTTTCACCACCGTTGTGTCTGTGCTGCATCTAAAGCCAAATTGATACAAAAATTTACAGGTTGTGTTCCAGAATGACCATAAAAAACCAGCAACAACATGAAGTGTGACTTTCTTTGATGTGTTTTATTGGATATTTAAAAAAACTATCTAATATGATTGTTTATCCAGTATTTAGATTTGTAGTGACATTTAAAGAACACCGTTGGCCATGAGACTTAACTTTACAGAAAACAGAACAGGCGAGTCTGTGAGTGAGTACAGGTCGCAGTGAATTCAGATATGTCTGTAGTAAGAGAGTACTGAACAGTTTTAGACAGAGGAATATATAGCTAGAAAATTGGAGCATGACCTTAAGGCCAGCTCTGCTGGAATTGTAGTTTTAGTATTTTTTTATTTCAGGACATAAAACTAAGAAGGCAGACCTGTGATTTTTGGAGAATGAAAACTTTAACTCAGGCAATCAACTGTTCAGGTGAAGTACAGCAGCTTTCTTGGCAGTCAGTTTTTGGGCATCTTCCATTTGTACCTGTATCTGTAGTATTTTGCTTAATGTAATCAATTTCTGGTATATGTTTACTGTATTAGTGCATGGCACTGGCTACACTTTTCCCACTGGGTATTTCATATGTCGAGGCACAATTAGAGAGAATTTTTTAAAACTAATTTGAAACTAATTTGTCATAAAACACTATTTTCTCAATTTGTGTGCAATTCTTTCCAACAATGTGTGTGGAAGAATGTTTGTATGAATACATTACAGTGTGCCTCTGAGCATCCCTGAGCTTGAACAGCAGCACATCTATCACAAAGTGTCTATCCGTCACTGTCTAATGGTTTAAGACACACTTATCCAAGCTGTTTCTGTTGTATGTCTGACTTTTGGATTTGTAACTACTTATCTTTGTGTGCGCGCCTGTGTTTACACATTAGTTTCTCGGTGTGAATCACACCAGATGCTCTGTGACAGCTCTGGAAATGTGTCTTGTCAAGTTGAATCCAGTCAATTTTACCTCAGTTTCAGAAAGGAGCCCTTCGACTCATAGACGCACATATACTGGTACACTGATCCACACACACAAGTAGATGTTATACACATGAATAAAAATCCTATGCACACACCCAACTCTTCTTGGTATCAGTTTTCTCTGTGGATTTGTCTGATGTATAGTTCAATTTCTGTTATTTGCCTGCTGTCTGTATTAAAGCAAAGGTTTAATACAGACAGCAGAATGTAATAAACCAAAGTTTAAAATGGGTTTAAGCCAAACATGAGAAAAGAAAGGCAGGATGTGCCAGGAGGAATGCCTTTCTGAATAATGCACCCAGGGCCACATGTTGCCACTTTCTTGTCCCAAAATCACATATTTAGTATTTTTGGCCGAGTGTATAATTATTAACTACCAGACCACTCTGTTTTTGTTCCTACTCAGCCAACCCTGTTGCACACATTGTTCATTCGTAATGAAAATTCCAGGTGTGCTTGGCTACACATGATTTGTACTCTTGTGCTTTTGTAATTGATGTTGAATTACTGCCGAATTAGCTCCTCGTGTGAAAAGGTTATCAATTATTAAATCCTGTTTTTGTCTCTTCCTGTTTTTGTCGACAAAAAACTGAAGCGTTTAATGAAGCTGACAACTGGAAGTTGTGTCCGACGAATGAAAAAGACAGGAATCCCATTTCAATCAGCCAAGACAGAAATAAAAAATAATGCTTACATTTAAGGTGGTATAAATAGTCTTAGTCTATGATGATGGTTGGATGACCGAAGTTCCCACACTGAAGCTGGTAAAATTACTGGATAATAAAAGAACGGTGATATTTTAGTGTGGTGGTTGGCTGACAGATGTCTTTCTGCTTGAACTTGGCTTGGGCTTAATTTCTCAAAAACTGGAGTTTAGACTATGATGAGTATCCATTACCAGTCACTCTGCATGTTGCATATTATGCAACATGTTTATGATCCTATTCTACACAGCTGCAGTAGTAGAAACAGAGGACGTCCATTTGCAGTGCACTTTCTGCCCACGCAGTTTCATTTTTTTAAAGGGCCGAGAACATTTAACACAACTTTTATTCCATTTTGACCAGAAATATACTTCCAAGTGTGAAAATAAAGTCAGTAGCACTGTTCAGAGGAACCATCAGTGCTGAAGGTGGGTGGATGTAGGATCAATAAAGGAAGACTTGTTGTTATTAATTAATTTTAGAGAAGAAGTTGTGTTGTCAGCTTCTGGTCCAGTTACAAAAAGAGCAAAATAATGAGAGGGAGTGTGTGAATGAGCTGAGAGGATAAGCAAACAAAAGAGAGGAAGAGAGAACAAACTGAGCGAGCAAGAAACAAATCTTTTATTTGCTCAGTAGTGAAATTATGGTTTAGTACAACATCAATAAATAACCATAAAGCACTCAGCAGATTGATTTGAGGAGAAAGATCCTCAGTTTCCTTTTTCAACAAACATCAGAGTCAAATAAAAAACAAAAAACAAGAGGAGTTGCTTTAAATGCTGTCTGCTGTTTATTGCCTAATCTTCATAGTTTATCAAATGCAGTGCAAACTCAAAATCACGAAAATTGCCAAAAGATCATTGGACATGCCCATAATGCCAGAGTGTTATGATCTGGCGTGTAGCAGGTGATCTGTTACAGAGAGAACAGACAGACAGGAAAACTGGGAAGAGGTGTGAGTAGGAGGTAATGGTCAGGTGACCAAGGATAGAGGAAAACTCCTGGGGCATCTGGTTGGATGGAGAACAGCAGGAGAATGGCAAAAATAACCAGAACTCAGACAGCTACATGGTTTCTCAAAAGTGCCAGATGTTGATATTTGTCGTATCAACTCTCTTCTATGGTCCAGCGAGGGTCACCTTCTCGCCATTTTGCCATTTACCCGAAAAAATAAAATGCTAAAAAATAATGTATATCTATATGTATATGTATCATGACAAAAAGTGACATCATAATGCAATAACAAGGACCTTTATATGAGTGTCATGATAAGTCCTTTATCTCATTAAGTGACTGTTTAATGCTGTATTGGGATCTGTTTCTACTACAGCATATGCTCAGCAGTGCCTCTATAATGACTTCCATTTACTGAAATGATTTCCAAGAGAGTTTAAAAAAATGAAATAGGTTATTATTTCAGTTCAGCTTGTACCACAAGGGAAATATGGTTTGCAAACAGGATCAACAAGAATAAAGCCATAAATATCTACTGTCACATAGACAGAAAAGGGAAGTCATTTATATATTATCTGTAATGGCTGGTGCCCCTGATATTTATTTCTAGCATTGCTTTCCTCTTCTTTTCAATTCCATAAATTCCATATTTCTTCTCTTGTTTTTTTAGCTTTTCAGAGTCACAACACTCTTCCATCTTCCTTCCATCTAATGTATTATATGTATAAATTTAATGTGTCATCTTAACAGTTCAACATCTTCACACTCTTTATGGGTCTGAAGAGTTGTAAGCTTTAAAGATGTATCTTATATAGAGTTAAGACCTTTTTAATAATCACATTAAATTAAGCTTAAATGGTTTTCTTGAAACTCAAATTTAAAGGTATAAATCACTTACATGGAATAAAGTTTCAAATACTCATTCTCGTAGGTTAAAAAACTGCTTGCATTATCTCCAGGGACACCAGCTGTAGTCATATTCACAACAGATACAACAGAAGGCAACTCATATTCAAAACATTTCTGCACAATAGCAGACAGCACCCTAGTCCATACATGCTGTACACTTTTCATGTTTAAAACACACACATATATGCAGACACATACAGTAAACTCCCTGTGCACCCTAATTCATCATGCGTCTCACAGTGTGCATGGACATTGTTATTGGTTGGAGCCACAGGCGTACAGATGTCTGTTCACACGAGCAGTCTCTGTGTCTGCATCCAGGAGTTAATGGTTTATCTGCACCCAGTAGCAGCCCATGAATCATACATAAGGCTACACATAGACTGGCCACTTTCACTGGCTATTGATAAATTATGTTTAACTTGCGATGTAACACGAGCCGAGGAAATTAACGAGCTTCTCCCGCAAACTGTTGACTATAAGTGTGTAGGGTTTCAACTTGACTTTTGTTGAAACATGCTTACAAGACTGTTGATTCACTACAGACTTGTTTGAAGTAGAAATACACCAAGCTCCAGTCAAGTTGTTATTAGTCTTTTAATATCTGTTAGCGTTCAATATTTATGAATCTGACATATCAAACACTGCGACAGGCAACAAAAACCTAAAGGAAAAGACCAACTAACAATGAGCAGGGCAATTATCATAAATCCTAATCCAATTATACTTCTGCAAACCCTTGTGCTGCTTTTTGTCTCACAAATTAATAGCATCTCCATCTATTGTTTTTCTCATGGTCACTTTACTTTTATGTTTTATTACTATATGTTAAATTATACCACACTGATTTAGCTTCATTTTATTATATCAAGGTTTTCCTTCAGGGTCTGTGGCCACTTAATTAAGAGTTAAATTATTAACGAATTATGAATAACCATAAAAATATCCAACTGTTTGACGCAGAACAGCACAACACATATGTGCCACATGTATCTCCTGGTTAGCTGATGAATGTTTGACCATGTAGCACAAACATAAAAGCTTATTCTTGTTGTTGGCTCATTAAATCTGAGCTTTTAATCCACAGACAAACATTAAAGCTAAGGAATGTTAGCGTTATTATGTTCTTCATATGTAATTATAACAACGCCTACGATAAGACTCTCCTTTGCCTGATCATGATTGTTGCCATGGTGAAACACCATCCTGGACTAATTAACATTCAGACATTTGAATGGCTCCATGTTGGATACCATTTTCATGAACCATGGAAATGCATATTGCATTTTTCCTGCTGGGTAGTTGTTTGTCCCATATGTGCACACGCCAGTCACCGTGTTTTTTCTTTTATTAAACCACAAGGAAACGAGGCTCAGATATTATTGGTAGCCATAAATAACTGTTCCACTGTTCAACCTGTTATTGAACAGCTGGGGTTAGCATGCTTCATGACAGTTATATAAACAACAACTGCGACTGCGAGTTTTTCAGTCCAAACACATGTGTGAATAGTGTTTGATGTCTTCCAGTACACGATGAAAGAAACATGTGCAATTATATCCAGTCATATGCAGCACATTTACTACTTTGGTCCCAGCTGAAAAATGTCAACAGCCATTGGAAGGATTGTTGCAGAATACTAATGACTGGATGCAGAATTATGACCAGACAATAAATCCAAACATGATAATCTTTTATGTAACAACAATGTGGTGCAAATTTGTTGTTTCTGCAAAATGTGTTACCCAACAAGGATCCAAAACAAATATAAAATTAATTCAGAAGAGTAATGAATAAAAATTAATTGTTTCTGTGTCACAGTCTCAGAAACAATTTAGGTTAATTGGGAGCAAACCTTGAGGTTTTTGTATTTTCTTTTATCTTTTGTCAGAATGAGGCTAAAACCTAATTATCTTATCCTAGTTATAAATCTGCCATAATGGAGATTAAACAATGTAATTATTAAAACAACAAATCTTAAACTGTCAAATGTATTCATATGAGAAATAGAGTTTTACTGTTGGAGTGTATCTGCATATTGTTGTTTAAATAATGCATCTAAGATGCCTCTTAAGGCAGGTCTTTATGCTATGAGCATGTGTGATGTTTGTAAAATCTCAGTAGTCACAGAAATCATTTTTTGTTACTATTACATCTATTTTTTCTCACTTAAGGAAAAGAAAAGGCAGTTAAGAAACAGGAGAAAGATGAAAACCAATCAACCTCATCTTATAGTTTGATGGAGCACTATGACTTTTACACTATTTCCCTGAAAGGACATATTTTAAGGATTATAAGGTGCATCACCTACTGTGCTATCAGTGGTCCAGAATAATTTCTGGTATCAAGTGTTCAGCGCAATTAGGATTTACTTTTTGCAAATGGCTATGTCTGTCTGATTTTCCTGTGGTTTCACTGTCAGTTTCTCTTCCTGCCAGTAAATTTTTTTTTTTTTACAGAGATTTAATGAAACAATCTTCTGCTGTAGAGTTTTGTTCCACAATGATAATGCATCCATGGGAGATCTGTAACGCCTTTATGGGTGATATTTATCAAGTGATTGCTGCTGGCATGAAAATGATTTTTACACAACATAAAATATTAATGTGTTTGATTTACTCAGTAAATATCCATTTTGTAACTTAATGATGTCAATTAATGTAACACAGAAGCCATTCAAGCTACGCACAGCTCATAAAAGTGTTGAATTTGATGAAATACCTGCTGATGGGTAGCTATTTTCCAGGAAACATCATCTTATGAAGAGACAGTCTTCTAGAAGTGATGGTAATTATATCATTACAATTTGAATCAGCAAAGAGGTTTTTATACAAATGTAATTCCACCAGAATTACATTTAAATATATATTATTATAGAACATCATTAATGTGCTTTTATGGTTAAATCGAAAATCTCCTATCAAATACTGGCACCGTATCAAAACCGCAGTATGTGATGCACAGACCAGTCATGTGCATTCACACAACATAAAAATCCTAATGTCGACCATCTCTTCATTCACAGTTAAGCTCGCTCAGCTACCACTCTTGTAGGGAACTGGGGAGTAGAAATTCCTTGTTCTTATTTTTACCTCCAAAGACCTCCCAAGAGAAAACAATCACTTAAAAGTAAATATACATAAGTCTTGGATATTAAAAAGCAAAGCAGTAAAAAGCATATAGTAGATGCTGAATGATCTATGGGAGAGCCAGTGGGGCGCAACTGCTCACAACATAAAGGCCACTTACACTCAATGGTGATATTCTGGACAAAGAATGCAAGTGGTGTGAATGAGGTGTCAAGGAAACAACTTATGTCAAAGTGGAAGCACTCTCTTTCAATGAAGAAGGTGACCTAAGGCATAATCTGTAACAAATTTAAAATGCAATTATTTCATCTCTACTCAGGTAGTTTCACAGTCATCCACACCTTGTCTCAGGTCCTAATTATGACACACATGAAAGCCAGATGGTACAACCGCCATTTGGTTAAAAGTGAAATGCCTTCAACAACTTAAAGCAAGTCCAGGTGCCAATGAACAGCACCTTAGGGATAACAATGACCTGGATGACCACTAAGTAGTAGAACTGTGGTGGCCTATCTACTAGAAGGAATGATCAAGGAGGAGAGGAGCCACTCTTAAGCTGTTTTCACACATGCACTTTCTCCAGACTTTACTTAGGTGAGCTGCATGTGTGAACGCAAATATCCAAGTCAACCCACAAAGACATTACACTGACCTTTTCCTTAATGTCTTAGAGTCTGAGTGTGAACACAGCTGGTAATTCCCCTGGGTATTCACAGCGAGAGAGTGGCCGTTCCCTGTTGGTAGATCTGCTCAGCACAACACCATTAAATTTAGGAAATATTTATCACGCTTTCTGTTGTATTGCGCTTCTCTCCTTCAGGAAACTGAGGTTATACACATTATATATTGTTTCATGTGATTGGCTCTGCTTTAATGCTGTAAACAAAACAGTGCTGATTTCCATTGTGAACGTCTTGTGTCACGTCGTGCCTTCTGCACCCTCTACACAGAGAGCCTCGCTCACCAAAATCAAACTGATTATTTCCCCTGAGTTGAGAATGCACTTCAAACGGAGTCAAATGAAGTATGTTCAGGTGGGTGGTGCATGTGCGAAAGCGCAACTCAGTGTAAAGTCTGGACCTGATCACCCGGAGTGTGAAAGCAGTTCAGTTACACACAATATATGGTGAAAATTCAACCACATGAAAACTTGAAATTTGTGTCTAGTACACAAACATTTCAACAGTGAGCCTAATCCCTTAATCAAGAACCCACTCACCCCTTCTCTTGTCAAGAATCTGCCTGCAGATACACACAAAGAAGTTAGCACTGCTGAATCCAAGCACTGGACACTCTAATCATAAGCTGATACTCAGTCAAGGTAGCTAATGTCTTAAAAGCTTCACAGCAGGACCGAGAGCCGAGGGAGGAAATGCAACAAACTGCACCTGGAATTCATGGAGCCTAATCAGGTTTCAAGGTAGACTTAGCTTTAAGTTGAACCTGGTGTGGACTGCTACAACATAATTAAACAAATTTACAAAAAATGAGTAATCAGTGTGACAGAACCTCGAGGGCAATGAATAGAAATAAATTAAAGCTAAAAACTCATTAATAACACATCTCATTTAGTTACTGTGGACAAGTTGAGGCCACTAACCCCGTATACGGCACATTAGCAAGCCTCTGACATATAACACAGAGGAGAAACACAAGCTATCATCTGCAGTCATGTTAACGACGATCTCAAAGTCAGTAACAGGTTGTGGGAAATTGTCTCCAGCTCCACGTAAGGTGACAACTTTTACCGCAACTCACGGTGTCTCATCAGTCCCCATGCAAATAAAGTCTGAAATTACAGACATGCTAAGCTGTCAGTGTTAAAGTTAATCAGAATTTAATGAACTGTCATCTTTGTTGTTAAGAGGATTTGTGGTTATTGAGGAGAGCGCTGCAACAAAACAGAAGTAAATTACCTTGGTAGGAGAGTGACAGTTTGGGTTTAATAAAGTGAAGGCCATTGGGTGTAATATATCATTGTCACTGTGTATCCAGACTAATTCAATAATATTACGACAAGGTTGTAGCCTTTATGAGGGAAAAGCAACAATGACCTCTGTTGTGCTTGTGAAAATAAATTACAGCAATAGCTTAACATTTTTGTGAAATTATGCTTATTTGCTTTCTGCCAGATAGTTGCATGAGAGGGGTCATACCACTAGCCAGCAGCACATCTAAATAATAAATAATGAGCACACATCACATTTGTTTCATTTCTACAAGAACTGGATTATAGAAGCAACAATTTGCTGTTTTCCAGGGATCATACATCAGTCTGTTTCATGGCTTTGTACCTCTCAGCTGCTGAGAGCCAAGTAAAAGACATACATCCCCTTGTTGTCATTTTTCCACACCAGTTTTTCCACAGATTCAACAATGGGTAATCTGTTGGGCAGGTATGTTTTGTTACCATTTAAAAGAGCCAGGGTAACTGTTGTCCCCTGTTTCCAGTCTTCACATAAACTAACCAGATGCCTCTTATTTAAAGTAAAAACCTCTAACCACCAAAAGGGAAAACATATCTGAACATTTTATTTGCAAAACTAATCAGTAAAATCAGCAGAAGTGCCCTTCAAAGACAGAATATTCTAATTCCTGGAGAGCTTCATTATAGCTCCATTACTGTGGTTGATAAGCTCTTAACTGTACAATGCCACTCTGTCGAGCTTTAGAACAGTTGGCAGGCATGTTGACCTCACTGATGGACTCAGAAGTTTAAAGGAACAATATGTAATATATTTACTAAATAATAAAAATACCAGTCCATGTCATCAGAGATTATACAAACATGCATTATCATTGCCATTTCAACGATTAATCAGTCGCTAATGTACATTTAGTGGTTTCCACCTGGTAACTGGCATGAGCTTTATGTCTGGGGAGGAGGGAGGGACAGCGTTTTCCAGTTTTTTGAATGTGGACTTCAGTACCCCTCTTAATCTATCAGTGTCACTGCTACATATTGTTCACTTCTGTAGCTTGATTTTTGCTTCATTTCACTTTGCAGGCTTTGAGGCTACAGCTTTTCACTCCATTTTTACTCTAGCACAAATGCATTTTCACTACATTTCCCATGAAAACCTGGAAAATGTGTTAGTGTAAGAATAAATTGATTATGATTGTTATTTCATAAATATTTGAGTTGAGTCTTGGGTATTTGGGTTATGATGTACAACATGCTGTATATAATTTTATATTTTTTTCTCACATCCAGCTTTACCCTCAGTTAATGCTAAACATACATTTATTTTCTGACAAGAGCTCTAAACAGTTACTTCAAATGTCTGCGTTCCATCCTCTTCTTTGCACTAATGGATCCACACTCTTTTGTTTCTATAAGCACTCATCTTTCTTCCAATCTCTTTGAACTGTTTCTACTTATCAATCAAGGCCATTTTTGTCCCCTGGATCATATTGTTTAGGAGTTTGTGCCAAAGCCTGGAAATGAAATGGAAATAATAAAATACACAAAACTATTATTTCAGCTTTAAGAAACTGTTAAGACATAAGCTTCGTAAACAATGTGAGAGAAGTAATCTGAGCAATTTGAGGTTGCTATTACAAAAAAGATCAATAGCTGGTGAAAAGAACCTGAATTATTTAAACACTGTAAAAATATTAATGCAGCACTTCATGCTATTACTGCAAAATTACAGGGGAAATCTGCAAACTATGTTTAAGTGACAGGAATTCAATGATTGAGGGGTTTTTAAGAAAGGAATGTAAGATTAATTGTGCCATAATACACACATAGATACAGTACCTTTATAGTAACAAGTTATTTCTACATTAATGCTCAACTTGTCATTAACAGCCCAGTTTACAGCTTGTTGACAATCCATTTTTAAATGGTTTATTTATTCTGAAAACTACAGAAATTTCCTTAACAAACAAAGAAACACATAATGCTTCAGTTTATCTGAAATAGTCAGATAAGATCAGTTATGTTATGAGGAGGCACTTTTCTCCCACTGTCTTACATGGATGCATTACTGAACAGACCTATTGACATGAGCCCAAACGCTCTAAGTATTTCTGGACCAGAACTTTCTGATTTAAGTGAATGTTAAGTCCTGATTTTCCCTACAAAGACACTACAAAGTGACACCAAAACTATTTCAAAGAGACTCAAAATGACTAACAGGAGAAGCAAAATAGCTACAAAGAGGCATAAACAAATGCTACTAGATACAATATGAATATAAAGATGACTACAAAGAAACCAAACTCAACTACACAGATATTTAAAGACTACAAAGAGATGCAAAACAACTACAGAACTCTACTACCAGAGACTATGAAGAGATGGAAACTGACCTAAAAGATACAAAATGTCTACAAAGACACACAAAAAGACAACAAATAGAGATAGAATGACACCAATCACTAATGGTGTCTTGCTCATATAGGAGCCTTTTTCCTTTTTTTGTCAGTGTCCTGTTCTGTCATAGTAAATGCTGTGATGTTCATGCTTTCTGTGCAGATACACTAAAATGAAGACTGCCACAAATATCTACATCTTCAACCTTGCTCTGGCCGATGCCTTGGTCACCAGCACGCTTCCATTCCAGAGCGTTAACTACCTGATGGGGACCTGGCCATTTGGGGACATGTTGTGCAAGATGGTGATGTCCATCGACTACTACAACATGTTCACCTCTATCTTCACGCTCACCACCATGAGTATCGACCGCTACGTTGCCGTTTGCCACCCAGTCAAAGCGCTGGACTTCAGGACACCACGTAATGCCAAGATTGTCAATGTCTGCAACTGGATTCTCTCCTCAGCCATCGGGTTGCCTGTCATGTTTATGGCCTCCACTGCTGTCACTCGTAAGCATGAATGCACCTGCTGTTTTCCAAACAGTCAGATGTTTTTATTACAAATGGAGAAACTGTGAATAGATGTTACATAAAACGTACAGTGTGATGATTCTTCACCTCAGATTGTCTTTTTCTATTATGATAAGTACTAGAAAGCTAAAAACTCCTTCAAATATATTTGAAGCAAATCAACACATTTTATGGTAAAACAAGTTTATTTCATACAACAGTTTTTATTCAAATTGAAATAGAAAAAGCAGCATCCGACCTTCAAATAGTAACCATGCATAACAATGCTGAACTTGGAGGGTGGTGAAAAACACTTATTTCTTTCTTAGTCCTTGGTAAGTAATTAGTTCAACAACAGCCCCAACATGAGCACACAACAGGAAGAAAACACATTCAGTTCATTCTCTGTTTCCCAGCTTTAAAAAGCAATTATGTATTCCAGCAGGGTCTATAAAGTGAGGCAGCCTAGAAGAGGTTTTTTCAGTGCAATTGCACAACAGAACCATTTAATGCTATATGGCTGGCTGTCTGCATAGTCAAGGACCTGCTTGCGAAGATAGTCTTCTCTGACAGTGTGTGTGTGTAATTGCAGTGACAATGAAGAAAAAACTGCCTATGAAATTGCTCAAGCGTGATCCTGCTCTGTTTGGAGAAAAGAGAATAATGAGAGATTTACTGATACTGTGGCACTGTAGCTCAGAGTGACGCATGGTGCTTAAAGACATTGTTGCTTTAGCTACACAAAAATGTCAATAAAGAGTTAGAGAGAGTTAGAACATTTATGGTGAGGCCGCTTAAGGAACGTATACATCGCCTCGCACACATTAATCAAGAGTAAAAGGAAACTGCGATGCATAAACGTACATTTTTAACATCTTACAGTAACACAAACAGCATGTTGTATGTTGTAGTCATGAGAATTCAAACAAGCTGCCAACTCACAGTATCATCAGTGTTAAATATATTATTTAGTGAGTACATGTGAATGTATACAAAATCTGTGTCTTATAATCCTCAACAGCCTCCAGCATTGTTGACTGCAAACTGATTTTCCCCCACCCCTCCTGGTACTGGGACACCCTGCTGAAGATCTGCGTGTTCATCTTTGCTTTCATAATGCCCGTCCTCATCATCACCGTCTGCTACGGTCTCATGATCCTGCGGCTCAAGAGCGTGCGCATGCTGTCAGGCTCCCAGGTTAAGAAAAATCTGTTTTTCTGAGCCAAAATTAGCAGATCATGTCTAGAGAGTTATGCTCACTAATGCAAGCATTAGTGAGAATTATGTCAACTTTTAAAAGCATCGGTCTACACGACCTACACTTACCTACTGAATAACTAATTGATTTTATCTTTCAGAATAATGAAGCACAATAGAAGGCTGCCGAGAGCATGTTTCCAAACATGGTGAACCCATTGCTCTAAAGAAAGAGCAATTAGGGAAAAATCTACTTTAGTTGAGTTTGTGAATCAGGTTTAATAAATTAAAGTGGAAATTGAAAAGACCCGGTAATTTAATAGTCAGTATTTCATAAAAATTACAAAATGCTAGCTGCATACTACTGGCTTGTACTTAACCACTGCTAAATCTTCACCAACTCTCATCTCCCACTTATGTCCAACACTAAACCACATGCTTTTTTCACAAACATATTATGCACAGGAGAAGGACAGGAACTTGCGTCGGATCACACGCATGGTCCTGGTAGTGGTCGCCGTCTTCATCATCTGCTGGACTCCCATCCACATCTTTGTCATCATCACAGCTCTGATCAACATCCCCAGCTCCACTCTGCAGACTATTACCTGGCACTTCTGCATTGCCCTGGGCTACACCAACAGGTACGCAGCAGTAGTATCCATAGACAAAAACAAAATATTTGGTTAAAACTGCTTTCCAAATTTGCCAGTGTACAGTATTTAGTTTAAAGATGTTTCACAAGAGGCATTATTAATCAAATTAAATGGAATGGTGCTAATTAGATGAATGACTGGTTAAGCGCTCAGTAGATAATTGCATGCTTATTAAAAGGAACACTGGGTGTTTTACAGATTAAAGCAAATTACATTGATTTTTTCATAATTTCCTCATCCAAGCACCACATTAATATAGTGTATAAGACTGAAAAGGATTCAGATGATTTTCTGCTTTGGTGTTGCTCTCTGCAGTAGTCTGAACCCAGTTCTTTATGGCTACCTGGATGAGAACTTCAAGCGCTGTTTCCGTGAGTTCTGCACCCCGAGTCCTTCTGTGCTGGAGATGCAAAACTCATCCAGGGCCGGAGCCACCAGCCGCAAGCTCCAACAGCGCGAACACAACAGTGCAAACACAGGAGAAAGGTCCAATCAACAGGTACTCAGTGTTTGTGTCTACATACAGTAAGCCAGTACATGTACTTAATAGGTTTAAAAAAGAAAATAAATGAAGGGTTGTACATAACAGAAGGATGCTGTATATCCTCTTCTTGTAAATCTACTCTTTGCAGGTATGACTAGCCTTGGAGGGGTCGTCTGTTGACTCTCGTTATTGTGCCCGAGTTGCCAACGACGATCTCAACTCAGAGGTCACGCAGGTGACCACAGGCCTCTGACCATGCACCAATAAAACACATGTATACACCAACAATTCATTCAATAGCACAGACCATTTGATGATATGTTGCAAGCATAAGTGCAGCGCTGCATCATCGTGTGAGGCCATTCATCATTCAGCCAAAGCTTATTACTGTGCAAAGCTTTTAATGTTACAGCAGTGGATACAAAAATGGTTCAAGCTCATTCATTAGAATAGCATCACTTAATGTAAATATGTACATTTTCAATTGAACTCAGCTTATAATGTCTCTAACCACTTTAGAATTTACAAGCATTAAATGAACTCCATAGTTCACTCAAATTATTTAATAAGCCTTGAAAGAAAAAAAAACTGTATTAGCCTTCAAACTGATTTCCCAACACGCACTGGGCAGAGATAAAATTCTCCACAGATTTTTCTCTTTTTAAAGTTTAAATAGAAAAAATTTACGAAAGCTTGCTGCGTGTCTTCAACATGGTAAAATAAGTTATCTTTGTTTCTTTTTAAAAAGTTAATTAAGGCACACTTTTTTTTTAACAAAGTCACCTCAGGTGATTTCTATGGTACAAAAGGACTTCAAAAATAAAAGCTAATCTATCTGTAAATACTGTTCATGACAATAGTTCAGTTAACTCACGAGGCAGCCCTCACATTAGATTCAAGTTATTCTCTTTATTATTACCAGTTGATACATGAAGACAGTAATAGCAGATCTGCAGGAGATGCTACATTTATTACAAGGTGATAAAGGTGAAATGTTATTACTATAATACTGTATGATTGTTTTGGAACATGACACCTGCCAGTGTGTTGTGCTACACTGACAGGTTTTTCTATGTTTTATTACTCTATTTACATATGTAACTAAATCACAGGAACACGTGTGAGTATAGATGGATGTACAGATGTATAGAAAGGTCTATAAAAGCCACTTTCACAAGCCACTATGGCAACTGGACTTCTGTGTTGTATCAAGATAGAGGTTCAGTTACCATTGATTGAAGCCCTCTAACCCTAATTTTATTTATTTATTATTTAATTATCTCAGTTGTAAAAAAAAATCAATCAGCAGCTTTATGTTTACTCATTCATTTATGACATTAATCCAATCTGTTCCTCCTCTTATTTTCTTTGTTGTTCACTTGTTTAAGAGGACAGTATAAATTATAAGAAATGTGAACTTCGTTTACTTCATTATATAGGATGTAAGGAATTAATTTCATTTTGGGCTCAAAGACTTTGTGACTTTCTCTACGTAGGAAGGAATTATTGGACGGAAGTTCTTCTAAGTCACTGTCAGCACAAACCATTCTTCTCATCCGGCTTCCGTCTGGATTCAATAGGGGTTTACTCTGTCATATCATACTTTTATTAACACTTTTCTCCACTGATCGATCTTCACAGCATCCTGCTGACTTTTGCTGCATGAGGAACATTCACTGTGTTGATGTACAGCTGTGCTCGTGTCTATCAACCCACCTAAACCTTTGTTATCATTTACCACCCTCTTGTGTCTTCATCCCTTCCCCCTTCTTCTATTTTCTCTTTCTTTCACTGGATATGGTTGAACCCTATATGTTCTCTGTGCTGAATTTTACAGTCTTTTGAATGTACAGAAGTGAAATCAGCTGGGTCCTTGTGAACTGAGGATCCTATAAACCAGCAAAGATGATGCATCAGCCTATTTGCACAGCACACAGAGCATGCAGACAGTGGTAATACCAGTGTACGATTAACTACAGCCTAATGACCTTTACAGCAACTATAGGTTTAAATGGAATCATTTCTCCTCTGAAGTATTTAACAAGTGAGCCAAGCAGGATTGTACATTTGCTGTAATCTTTAAAACAGCTCAAGCTTACATGTTGTGCTATATGCTATGTATACTTGCCATTTGCCTTTACAGTATCTTTACTTGATATTTTGTGTACCAGTATTTTTTGTAAAGATCTGAAAATATGAACAGGATTGTATTAATCTCCCATGTAAAGTACATAAGTATTCTTTTACATGAAATGATGAAATTGCCAGAAATTATGTCTGATGATGGTGGTGCACCAACAAGTCATTGTGCTTGTGTCTTTTGCCATACTGAATCTACTGTATATAAATAATAACAAGATGCTGGTAAATTGTAAATATGTAAACAGAGTTTAACTCCATTTGTTTGTTTTATTGAAAAAATATATAATAGACTGTTATTTTATGTTTTTGTTTATCAACAAAAATGCCAACAAAAATAAAATTTTATTTAATTTTAACAGAAACAGCAACAGAATTATGTTGTATGAGGCATCAAGTATCACATGCTGTATTTCATGGTGCGTGTGTTTTGTATGAAAAAATGTACAGTATGTTCCAGGTCAGAAAACTGACAATGACTCAACACATTTTTAGAAACGTAACAATTCTTTTTATACTGTGTGTAATGCATTTCAAACTAAGAAAGAAGTAAAAAGATAAAATATAGATAGACCCAAAAAATGTCCAGTTTCCACTCAGCAGAGAGAAATGCTGGTTATTCTTAAAGCCCCCCACAGAAATGTATTTGTGATAGCAGTTAGTTGTATATATTTCATTTTTAGTTTGCCTATTGCTACATCATTAAAAATCTAAATGTACTATTTGAAAATACCAAATAGACTGCAGAGGGTTACATTAGAAATCTGCTCTTACATTTTCGTTAGCCAGTGATTTTTTTTCATGCCTTTGGATCATCACTTGTTGAAAATAGTCGATTTTTGTGCCGGAGACCAACAGCTTTAGTCTCACTGTTTCAGAATCATATGAATCGCATGAAGCCACATTTACAATATTACCATAAAAATAAATAAGCTGAAGAACAAAGGTCAACTAGACATAGTGTTTTCAACAATATCAACATCAGCTGTGTGAGTCACACACCGGTGATGTTTGCATCTGTAAAATACAGAACATTGCATGTTGCATGATGTTATCAGTAAATATAGTAGGGTACACGTCATGTACGCTATTTAAATTCATACATTGAAATAAAGTGGTAGACAGTAAAAGTAACGCGACACATAGGAAACATGCACTGATGACAAGGGCAACAACATTTATTCGTCACATTAAGAAAATGAACATAACATACTGTAGGTAGAATTTGGCATTACTATAAAATGTTAATTTGCAGCAGGCGACACTTGGTGCAATATACAAAAAGGTTAATTTAAATCAAATTAATCTGAGGCCATCTTTGGTCTGTGCACATGGTAATTTGCTAATGGTAGTTAATGACTCAATGATTACTGAACTTGTATTCTAGTCTTGAATGGCATTTCTTGTAATTTAATGTACAGATGATCATTTTTTACTTTATGGATGACACTGTAACACTACAAAAATCATTTTACTGTTAATCGGTGCATTGTCCATGGAATAATAAATACGATTCTGAATCTAACAGAATTCCCTCGTCTTTTATCAGATTATCATCTGCATTGTGGTTTGTTCCTTCTACAAAAAAAGCAATATTTCCTCTGTGCACTGAGAGATGATGAATCCAAATAATAACAAACGACAAAAATAAATTATTAGGGGATGTGGACTCTCATTCTAAAATATAAGGCTGGAGCAGACATAATTCAAATGCAGCATTCATCAGCATGTGACAGGAGCCATTTCCCCATGCATCACTTGTTTACCCTGTACAAATATGATTTGTTGCCAAATGATTGCTGCAATGTAGAAAAGTGTTACTGTGAGACATAAAGTGCTCTGTGTGTTTGTGGCCACAGATTGCAACGTCACAGCAGAAAAGCACTAAAAGCAATAATAATATTAACAATGGCTGTGGTTCAGTTCAAAGTAAAAAAAAAATAGTTAAAAAACACACACACACAAAATTGTGTGTTATTCTCAATTACTAGGTCAGCTTAAAGGCAGGTGTGTTTCATTTTCAGTCCTCTCTGACCCTGCCCACTCTCTCAGCAAGTGGCCAGTCGCTTGACATATGGTGCTACGATGACCAAGTGTCTAGAGAACGTGAAAGAGGGGACTAAAATGAACTGAAACCATCTGAGATTGTCTTCACTGGGGTGAAATGATTTAGAGAGGCTATTTCCAAACAATCAAGTTTCACTGAAAAGCTTACTGTGCTGTGAAACACAAAGATGTTCAAAAAGTAATGTGAAATCACACGGACACATTCTATTCACTGTGTTTCTATGTCTTCTAAAATGTGTGTGCATGCAAGAGGAGACACTGAAACTGAGATGAAATATCATCAGCATGATCTTATGTATGTGAATATGTATGTGGTATATATGTGGGTGTGTTTGTGGCATGTACAGTATGTCTGTGTGTATGGCCTCCGCTCTAGGTTGCCATGTATGGTTCCATCAGGGAGTCAGGCGTTCTCTTATTGGAGTTGGCAGCATGATTGTCCTGTCATAGTGATTATTATCAAATACCATAGAATGTTCCCTCTTCCTGAAGAGACAGCACTCTCATACACATCTGATGCTGCGAAACTGCCCTGATCTGTACGGAAAGATAATCAACTAAACCAGATCTAATCAACCAAACCTAAGTTTAATGACCTCATATTTCAAAGGCCAAATCTTTGTCTTAGGGTTTGTATGAGAAGAACATTTTCTTCCACAGAATCATACAGAATTATTACACTGTGACCCATTCCTTTCCTTTGTTGTACCTAAAGCACTAAAAGTGGGTTTAATTTAATGAGATGTTTCCTTATATTTAGTTCAAATGGTTACACACATTAACAATTGCTTTAATGGATTTTGTTTTGGTGCTTAACCTTATGGGACTGAATGTCGTAAAGACCTTGGAGAGGTTTCCAGACAGGCTAATCTGGTCCAGGTGCACAATTGGTACTAACCCTGGCATACAAGAGCATTAAAAAACGAAAATAAATAGAGCAGGCTGTCATTTATGTAGGAATGCTTTGCCTGACATAGTTAAAAATGTATGATTACATTTATGTGATTAGTGATTGTGTTAAAATGACCAGAAGGCTGATCACCACCCAAATGGAAGCTTTATAAACATTTATAGACCTTTAATAATACATATAGCTGCTGTCTGTCAGCACCATAAATGGGCAAGAGACCAGCAGGGAACTCTGACAGAGGTTACACTGTTTTAGTGAGTGTAAATACTGTGGCAGGTGCTGTATAGGGATCACAAGTACTCAGAAGTTGCAGCTTGTTATCATATTGTGGGTCTTTTTTTACCTGTGGCTATCAAACTTTACAGTGAGTGAACC
>OMLM01008960.1:7095-24881 GCA_900302695.1 Helostoma temminkii | reverse complement strand
GTGTTGAGAACAAAATAACATAAGAATGATCAATGGAAATCAAAATCATTATCCCATGGAGGTCTGGATTCAAAATCATACTCAAAATAAAAGTGGAAAAGTCCTCCCAGACCTGGATCAGGGCATCAGTCAACTCCTGGACAGTCTGTGGTCTGTCTGTGGGTTGCAGACACCACCTCATGGTACCTCTAGTGGTGAGGGCACTGGCAAAATGCAAAAGTGACCAAAAATCATCCAGAAAGGATGAGGACAGGGAAATGGTCTGTGGCCACCACCTGCAGAACCTTTATAGGGGTTGTCTTGCTAATTGCCTCTGATTTCCACCTGTTGTCTGTTCCATTTGCACAACAACAGGTGAAATTGATTCACAATCAGTGTTGCTTCCTAACTGGGCAGGTTCATATCCCAGAAGTGTGATGGACTTTTTTTTAGCAGTGTATCAGAGACATTGGGAAATGGATTTCTAATCTCAATCAGCAGGTTGGGAAATATTTTCTTATTGTCACAGTACAGTGTGTTCCTAAAATGTTATCCACTATAACTTTGTTATTAAATTTGTTTTTGTTATTAATTTCATGCTTTGTGCTTTTTAGTTTTTTCCCTTAATATATATTCTGGGCTGCAGGAACAAATTTCTTATTGATGGATGAATCGGTGCCGAGAGATTCTTGTGGTTTCCTGTGGCACCTGAGGGAGAATTCGTGTAACAGGTTGTGCTTGTTAGGCTGCATTCAACATCGTGACACAGTAGCAGGAGGGAGGAAGACGGGACGTGGTGCCCCGCACTGCACCTGACATACTCACGACCTCTGCTCCTGTCTGTGACACAGCTCAATGTGTCAGAGCTGAAATAACAGTTGAAGATGTAAGAAGGAGCCGGGTGTAAACATGTTCGGTGTGTTTGGTGCAGTTTTGACAAAACTGTCTTTAAATTTGCAAGATTGAAGTCGTTAGTGGTTTGCCGGGGTGTGTGAGACCACACATATACACAGACACACATGCAACAGTCATGTTCTACCCCTGAGGCTGTGCTGGATATGATGAAAATAAACTATTCAAAGGACATCCTGTCTCCATTTATGTCCATATTTGCAACCAGGATAATTCAACGCAGAGCAGTTAAATGAACTTCACAATCCTAAATCCTGAATCTGTTGATTCTCTGCATATTAACAGAGTGACAGTGTAGATATATACTATTTAGTAGCACTTTTCAACACCTGATGTTGCTGACATATGTTTAAAGGAATAATTTATGAAAGGAATAAATAAATTTCCCTTTTCTTCTTTGACTTGTTATGTAAGAAACCTGAGTGGACCAAGCGACAGGGTTGATATAAAGTTAGTAGGTAGTTTTCCTTTTAATGGCAATGGCAGATCAGGAAAACTGTGTCAGCTGCTCCCTGAGCCTCATAGAGACGTACAGTATCATTTTGGTTTCACTACTTTATTCAGTCCCACCTTATGTTCATGTTTGCTGATATGATGGCAGGGCTGTTATTTTGCCCTGATCAGACTGACACAACAGTGTCATCCACTGTCAGTCAACATGGAAGCTAGAAAAGCAGGTTGCAAGGAGCTTTGGTAGGCTCACCTACTTACATCAACCTGTACGTCTGGATCAATCTCGCTCTTCAAGATTCTTCACATTGTTACAGGTAATGTCTTTAAATTGAGCGTCTGACAAACATCTGTTGTCTATCAGACTCTGTAAACAAACAAATCCACACCGTAATCATCACTAATCTACCAACCATTCCTGATGAAGTCTGCACCCCAAGTGCCCGAGACCCCTTGCTGACTTGATTAATTGTAGATTTGGACAGCACTTGTGGACTTGAAGACTCTTATTCTGTAGAGGCATTCGGACATTTGGATTCATTCTCTGTGTCTATTCCTCATGGGTTCTAAATCCTGTAGTCGTTGACCTCCTGCTGCCTGGATGTGTCACTGGTCACACAGTTGCTGTGACCCTGCAGACAACCCATCAGTGTCGAGCTTCAGTGTGAGGAGAGAACCCGTTTGGTACAAATCAAGAACTCCTGCCTTGTGCATGTACATCTGATTAGTGCAAATGGCTCCTTGGAGGTGAACATAAATTATTCTGATGTGTTTTTTTTTATATCCTCTTTGACTGCTGGACCACTCAATTGAAATCATAATGAATCCATTAGCCAAGCGTGGTGTGTGTGTGCACGTGCAGCAGCATGCACAGAATTTGCTAACTGAGTGCCTTTTATTTGGAGTATAATTAGTGCCCATAGCCAGGACACTGAATTCAACGGGAACGTGTTTTCTTTTGATCATAATGAAATTATTAATCTTAGTATTAATGGTAGCCTGATCTCTGCATGACTGGGAGGAGGGTAAAGAAGAGGCAGGACTAACAGGACCTGACATGGATCACATTATGTTTGCAGCGTGAAAGTGTTGCATGTCTTCGAGCTCCCGAGGTGTTGATTAACAGCGAGTGGGAGATGTTTTATTATGAGCATCATTAGCGGCATTACTGTTGACCAGAGGAGATGCACGGTCACGCATGTGCCGAATCATACGTGCATGTGTGTTTGTGTGTGGGCTCGCTCACCTGCCGTGGTCTTCCTCATTAATCATCATGAAGGTTTTTTAATGAGGAATTCCTGCAAGCTGCTGGAAAATTAACCTAAGGGAATAGTAATGGAATAATATATTGGAAAATACACATATTTGCTTTCTGTTTGATAGTTAGGGCTTGTGTTAGAGGTAACAGTTAATCTATTTTTTATTTATATTTTATTATATTGATTTCATGTCTCCTTCTTCTTCTTCTTCTTCTTCTAACACCTTCATCTCTGCCTCTTGTCTTTTCCTCACTGCTACAGTCTCTAACACATACAGCATAGCTGCTCTCTACTGTCTTGTTCACCTTTCATTTGATTCTTGCTGACACTCTTCTGTCACACAACACTGCTGACACTTTCCTCCACCCACTCCAACCCGCCTGAGCTCACCCTCTCCACCTCTTTTCAACACCCCCCATCAAACTGGACTGTTGACCCCCAACTCCTGCACCTCCTTGACCTCAACCCTGACCATCAATGGAAACTTCAAAATTTTTAAATCTTAAATTTTCTTGAAACTTTCACTTTTGATTATGGCTCTGTGTCTTTTAAAATGTGCTGTAGCAACACATGTGACATCTCTTTGCCTTTTTCTGTGATGAGCATTAACATTAGAAAATGACAACAGTGCGATTTGTCGCAGGGGTGTGTCTCTGATTTGTTCTACTGAATATTAATGCATCAGGTGGTGTATTTTCAGTTTTAGTTGGCACAGGTTTTCAGCACAGTTTGCAAAATTAGCCCTTCAAATATGAACAACATACTGCCACATCACAGATGTATTTTTACCTTTTTATTACATGATTGTGGTCTCTAAGCTGCCACTTTTGAGGCTCAGCTGTATGTGTTTTAGGAGAACTGTATATCCTTTTGTGCAACTCTGAGAGAGATTTGTAATATAACTTTCATGGCAAGAAGAATTAACACATTTCCTCTTCTTTGTCATCTCAAAATCAAGCATAATTCTTATTTTATTTGTCTGTATTTTTCACCATCCTCTGGGTTTTGACGCCTCTTTGCAGCCTTTCTGTCGTCGTGTGTAAACTTCACTTTGTGAGAGCGCAGCACCTTCTGAAAGGATGCTGTGACAGCTCTGCCCTGAAGGCAATTAGCGTAGAAAGAGGAGATGATGGTGTGGCCCTCTGGACAAAAATAGCTTCCTTTGACACAACGGCTGAGGTGCACGATTACATGTTCACCTTAAACTCGTAGAACTAGATCATGTGTCAGATTTAATTCCTCAGTCACCTTCATAATCCTGCAAATCGACAGTACGTTTTGGGGTGAGGACAAATATGAAGCATCAAAGACACGTCCCCTGGACCAGTCTGTCAGTGTTCCTGTGGGATTTTTTTCTGGGTGGAACCGAGGGAGTCTCTTAAGGGAGATGCCATTGCCAGTGAAGCGCTATGAAGTCACTGGAGTGTGGTGATGGAGACGCTGCTTCAGGATGTTGCCGAGCCACCGAGGAGCCGACAGACAGATGCTCGTCCTGCTCAAATCTGCAGCTGCTGCAAAGTTTAGAAATATAAAGTAGAAATAGGGGATGGGTTTAACTTTTTCTTTTCTTTTTTCTTTTAACTCAAAGTAAAGGAAAGTTTGACAGTTGCTTTTTTCATTTGCACACTCAGCTGGTGTCACTGTGCCGTTAAACATCTTCTCTATATAGCGGTTTCTTTTTGCCAACAAATACTGTAGAGTCGTGAGAAACATCTCAGCTGTCGTGCCCTTAACTCTTCACCTACAGACTTAAAATCAAGATCAAGCCTCTCGGTGGATCCTCAGCTGCGTGTTAACATGTTAAATATGCACGTAAGAGATTCACATCTCTGATTAGACATGTTGTAGGTGAAGAGGTGAGCTGGCAGGAGAACAACACACAATAGAGTAATGTAAAAGCTTTTTATTTTCTGTTATGCCAATTCTCTGTCAGACTTAATGTATTAGTTTGACCAACTATTCGTTGGTTCTTAAATGTGAGGATTTTCTTCCATTTTAAATCATTGTAATGTGAAAATCTTTGGATTGTGGACTGTTGGTGGGACAATTTATAGTATTTGTATTTGCCCTTTTAAGAGTGGGAAATTGTGATAAGCATTTCTTACACTAATAGCCTAATTTATTTAAAATGTTTATTGACTTGGCTCAAGATGGACGAGTCCATTGAGGCTTGGCTCACAGTTCGGTTGATCCCAAATTTGTTGGGGGATGGTTGAGGTCACACAAACCCACAAAAACTGTGTGAATGTGATCACATGGCGTTGCTATAGGGGCCAGGGTACCTCAGTGTTCACAGATGTTAGCGTCAGCCACACTCCACCTTTCCTGTTTGTGAAACACCCACCACTGCTGAGCTGTCCTGGAAACTTTACTCAGCTGCCACACGTTCCCACCTCACTTAAAAAACAGCCTGCATCCTCTGTGGACTATTAAACACCCTCATCTGAAACCCAAGTGCTTCATCAGGATAGGAAATGACATCATGAGGCGGGGAATAACACTCCCAGAGCTCCTGTGGTATGTTTCCACAGTTGTAATGGACGCTAATTGGGACTCTGTTGCTGAATATGAGTTCCACTCAAGTGACCGCATGTGATTCAGGCATGCTGATGTCTCTTTCAGAGCTGTCACGTTGAGTGTAAGCAAAGCTGGCGAAGGAGGTCCCAGAGAAAATGCATCGCGTCAACATCCTGTCACTCCCTGATGCAAACCGGAGCGCTCATGGTGATGAGGGAAATTTTGCACTGGCCATGAGTAAACGTTTCTAAATCATGATGGAGTGCAGCTTGAGGAGATGCTGTTGATCTGCCTCAGAGGGTTTTAAACTGCGAGACAGGCAACGATACTGTGAGAGGTGAAAAGGGAGAAGTGGATGCAGATGTTTTAAAAACCACTGGAAGTTAAGTGTTGTTGTTTGATCCATTCATTCAACCCATTTAGCTGCACGGTCAGCTGCAGCAGCTGCAATTTAAAATGCCTGATGTCTGCAGCTGGCATCAAAAAGTCAAAAGGTTTCATGAAACTGAGTTATGTCAGTTTAAAGCAAATATTTCAACATTATCTTGTTTAATGAGCTAATAACGTTAAAATATTTGCATTCAGCTGATGTAAGTCAATTTCATGTAACCTGGTGATGAAAGACACAGAAGTTGTCAGGGACAGAGTAGGTGGACACAGGACACAGGAAGAATGTTCCATTCACCGAAAAATGCAACCTGTATGAACAAAGTTTCATTGCTAATAAAAAAAGAGGTCAACAAAACATAGCTAAACTTAAAAGGACGACAAACTGAACTACAATTCAAGTTCTACTATGAACCAAACTGACCTGCCTCAGTGACACACCAGTCACACCAGCCAAACCAGTAAGAAACACAAGGGGTAAACATTACTATGACTAAACAGATTACACACACACACACACACACACACACACACACACACACACACTAGATGGTTCACCAACCTCCCTACACATGTTTTAATACAAAAGAAATAACAAATGAATATAACAAAAGTTGTATATTAACTATAACAACTAAGTAAAAAATTCCCCACATTTCACTTCCCCCACATTCATCCTAACACTTGGTACAATCTGGGCCTGGTAGCAGGTATTAAAGCCTGATCAGAACCTCAGTCCAATCTTTTATTTGGATGACCATCCGCCGGACCAGCAGAACGGTAACTCATGAAACTTAAATCAAATCTGCTGCTTCCTTTAAAACCAAAAACAACCAGACTGAGCTTAAGGTAAATTTAAGGGTGAGTGAAAACATTACCAGCTTTATGTTCAAATCCAGGATATGAATAACCAAACAAATGCTTAATATCAAAAGTAGACAAAGAGTAGAAAACACCTACTGTAGTTACCACTTTTATGAGAGCTACAAAACATTTTTTAAATAAATATACAGCTGTTAAACTTAAGCTCAGTTTCAACTAAAACAAAACTGGATGGAGTCCCAATCTCAGCCTCAGAGGCCTGTAACAAAAACGGAAAATGGCTCACCAGTTAATTCACTTGCTGATTTTTATGAAGAAAAATAAGTATTCGTAACATCAGACAACACGTCAGTAACATTAGTAGTGTGGATGTGTGTAAATGACGTGATGAGGCGTTTAAGGGTGAAACAGAATCCAAAGAAAAGCAAAAGAGTCGCAGACAGAATCAGAAAGCGAAGTTCAAAATAGTTTCTTTTATATATTTTATAACAAATAAACATCTTGAACATCTTCACCTTTAACTCGCCAATAAGCGCTAATGTGCTAAGTCGCCAAAATGCAAATAAATGTTTGCTGAATAATATAATATAATAATAAAATACGGCTCATGTTGTGGCATATATCCAGATGTTTTGACTGTGTCTGAAGGGGACCAGCAGAGTCAGAGACTGGAAAACTGATTTCTATTTGACAAACACATGAGAAATGACACAGTTAAAATCTCTCCCTCGGCCTTGCTCACATCTAACAGAGAATCTCAGAAGGTCGTCTGAAATTACCAGCTCGGTTGATGGCGTCTAGGAGCCGTCCTCGTTATTTACACATTATCTCGTGGAGCCGGCTCTCTCCGAAAGAGCCCAGACTCATTCGCTTCAATCGCTAATGGGAAACATTTTACACTCCTCTCTTGTTACTTCCCTCTGCCTCAGCATATCAGTGTTCAGAGTGATAAGTGAAAGGCTTGGGCTTCATATGTGCAGCCTCTCAGTGGAAGAAGATTGAAACAAGCCACTGCAGACACGGGGAAATGATACAGCAGCCATTACTTTCATTTTCTGGGTTCATTATTTCAATCAGAGCAGTTCAGTACAAATGAAAGGAGAAAGGTAATCAGCGAATGCATTGCACAAATTACGTCACATTGTTTCTAAATGCAATACTAATTTCTTCATGTGTCTTCGTTGGTTTGTTTGTGTTTGTTTGTGTAGTTTCTCCTAGCAATGATTCATCATGGAGGGGCTGGACTGCGGAGGGTGCGGGTAGCCTGCATGTTGTCAGTGTTCAAAACAATCATGCACAAGCTCCAAATTCTATTTGTGCAGTAAATAATCAAATCCATGCACCTAGTTGCCAAATTGATGAGAGCATATTTTTTACAATAATTCCAAGGCTGAGAAGGAACAAATTCCCAAACTGATAAATGGGATTCACTGTGTGGAAGTGAGGTGTGTTTTTGTCAAACTCCTGTTTAAAGGTGTGGCCAGAAACGTCTATTGTACCTTCTACTGTACGTGTTGTCTTGATGCCAGCACACATATCTATGTCTGTTAAACTTTAATGGGAAGTCAAACCCTCGGAGCTCAGGTGTCACTGTCTCAGCGGCTGTGGTGTGAGATGAGGGGCGTGGGTGAGGAGGATGACAGAAAGAGGAGGAAATACATGTACGCATTTTCAGAGAAGCTGCAGAGCCACAGACCATCACACTACCACCACCATGTTTGACTGCTGATATGATGCTCTGTTCAGGAAATGCTGTTAGTTTTACACCAGATGTAACAGGACACACAGCTTGAAAAAAGTTAAACTTTTGTCTCATCAGTTCACAGAATATTTTCCCAAAAGTTTTGGGGATATACAGATGTTTTTTTGGATTTGTGAGACGAGCTTTGTGTTCTGTTTAGTTAGCTGCAGTTCTTTAGATTTAGTCGTTGTGCACTTGGAGAAACTTTGGCTGGTCGGCCACTCCTGAGAGGCTTCACCACTGTCGCAGTATGATGTGTTGGTTTTTGGATCCTTTAACATGCTTCACTTTGTCAGACAGCTTCTATCTAAGTGATTTCTTAATTCAGGTTTGGCAGTAATCAGTTGGCACGTAGCTCTGTTGGTAGAGCAGTTGTCTGCCAAGTGCAGGTTCGGTTCCTGGTTCCTCCTGGCTCTATGCTGAGGTGTCCTTGGACAAGACACAGAAACCTGTAGCTGTCACTTTGGATAAAACCTCCTCCCGAATCATTGAATGTAATCAGGCCTGGGTGTGGCTAGTGAAATTGAACTCAGCTTTCCAGAAAATGTAATTAATCACAGTTAATTTGTGATTTAGCAAGGGGATCATTTACTTTTTCCACAGAGGACCAGGGCGGTTTGGGCAGATTCTATTCTTTATTTACTTTTGTATTTAGTTTGATCTGAATCATTAGATAGATTAGATTTTATGCCAGTGACGGGAAGCTTCCAAAACATGTCAGACCTACTTGAATGCCTCAACGCCTATATATAACATGCTGAAATGCTTCTACATCTTTGCATTCTTTGCAAACACACGATTGACGTTGTGTCCTTACGACGTTGAGTCAATAACAGATCAATATTCACCTCTAGTTTACACTAAATGTTTATCTGCAGCTGAAAATGGTCCCAAACAAACGCACCCTTTCCTCTTTGTGTTAGGTCGAAACGTTTCACTGCTCATCCAAGTAGCTTCATCAGTCTTCATCACACTGATAATAGGAGTCTTCATCAGACAAATGAAACATGTTGATTTTTAATAGGTAGGGACCAGTGGACATGGGGCTGAGATGGGTTAATACACTGAACCTCATGCAACATTTTTATATCGTTGATCTAAATTCTTATTTTTTACATGCCCCTTATGACTGAATCAGATTTTTTTAATGGTTCTTGCATGAGGCTTAATATTTGTTTTGGTCTGTTTATGGGGCTTTTTGTATTAAAAAATACACTGCCGCTTTTATCATGAAAATCTGTCATGCTCGTATCTTTTGTTGTTAATTCCATTTCGTATTTCTGGTTGAATGAGATGCTGGAGCAGAACTGTCTGAATAGAGATGTGGGCTGTCGGCAGTAAATAAAACACTGGTTCTGATTCACATCAGCACCAGAGACTCTATTACACTGATCAGTCTGGCTCGAGTTCAGTACAGGAGGGTAGCCTTTTTGCTCTTCAGGCTTTTATTTTTGCTGTCTGTAAAAAGGCTGCATCACATTTGTTAGATGGCTAAATAAGTGAGTAGTAACATGCTTGACAAGAGCCTGGGAAAGAGAGATCACGAATCCTGAATTTACTTTTGCATAGAAGTAATCTACAATGTATTCATGTGAAATCATATTTTATATATTTTACTGCCAAGAGAAGGTGTAAGAATAAATCACAATTATATTTTGTATTAAAATTTAAAAATTTTAATTTAAGTTTTTTTTTTCTTTTCTGTTGCTTTCTGGCTGAAGTTTGTGTATAAGACAAGTGAATCTTTAATTTTTAACGATCAGTCTTCCCTCCTCCGCAGAGCCTCACCTCGTAAACAGCAAAGCTGCTAATGTGCAAACTGAGCTTTTGAAACCAACTCACAGCAGTTGTCCATAATAAAGTGTTATTTTTGACCTGGAATGGGTGAACAGACTTAATCGTCCTCGTACAAAATGCAAATGAATTCTGCTCCCTTTTTTAGAAGTTAATTTCTCTTGAAAGTAATGTCAGCTAGAGAAAGTGGGACACACTCAAAAACACAGTTAACATTGGTCTGGATGGTCATAGAATTATGTAGTAAACAAAAAGTGTCAAATAACCCAGAATGTTTTATATCTTCAATTCTTCAAAGTTGCCTCCTTTTGCTTCGATGGCAGCTTTGCAGGATCTTGGCATTATCTCAGTCGGCCTCTTGAAGTAGTCACCTGGAAAGGTTTTCCTGGTTCAGCCATACTTGACGTGAAGATATTGGAGAAAGGAAGTTGAAATCTCATTTGCTTTATTTTAGGGTTTTACAGAAATGTTCATTATTAGTGTTTTCAGTCAAAAAATAATTAAAAAATGCATCACATTAGGAAAGGACATACAATTCTGTCTGTTTACTAAATTACTACGTTTAGTTTGCAGAGTGAAAACTGGAGATACTCTCGATATTTAGTGTAACATGGAGATAGTGATGCTATTTATATTTTTTACAGAATAATATGGCTTTGAGAAGGCGCTCACCTATAATAAAGCATTTAATATATTTTTGCCGTCCTGATTTAGTCAGTTCCATTGTTCTCATATGAATGAATTCTGAAAGAGACATGTGGGCAAGTTGTTCTTTAGGAGTAATAAAGTGTGATGAGTCACACAGGTTTTCACATTTCCGCTCTAAAAGCATAGACAGTCAACACAGTTTCATTACAGACAGGCGTCACACAGCTGACGATGTGCTCCTCCTCACAGAAGTGTGTTTTTCCAGACCTAACCCAGCACCGAGGCTCATCAGTACCCTCCTGAGTGAGCTGTTTGTGTTGACGCGGTGCCTCTTATTTTAGCTCCGTGCACTCTCTTCAAAAGCACGTTTTATCCGAGAGCAATCAGGAACGCAGTGCTGCGATACGACAGTTCAGTGGCTGATAACACGATGCCTCTGATAAGCCATCACACAACAGGGATGCAGTTATTCCCCTTCTTGTTCTTGAGCCTTGGGGGTAAATTTAACTGTGTTTTTGTCATTTAGTTCGAGATACAAGAGAAAATCTGCTTCTGTTTGGCACTTGCCACTGACAAGACCATGGTTTGTTCTTACATCAATTTGGAAAAGAAAAGGAGATACTCGGATCATAATAGAATATAAGGAAATAATGTTGTTTTAGTCACTTATGAGGACAATAGACCAAACCTTTGTTGCTTCAGGCCGATTTTCTGTTTAGTTTAACTGTGCCGTTCAAGTGTTGGAAATAGGATCTGCTAACAGTGACGATTAACATTAATATTTACTTTTATAATGTAATAAATGAAATGATTCATTGACAAGTTTATTGGCATAGCTGCCTTCAGATGAATGCGCTTATCATAAGATATAACGTTAATTAAGAGAAGATGTGAAAGAAACTCAAGTCAGTGAAAAATGTGAGTATTTAAAAAGACCTAAATTTAACCTACATACACAGACGCACAAATGTCTGTGTATAAATCATAGCTAAACCAGATGTTGCAAACATTTTTATTACATTATAACAAAGTTTAACTTCTAATATCTTCAGAATCCAGGGTTATGTCTAAAACAATCAGTCAAACATTTGTTCTCACACAGAAGTGAACATGTTTGTGAACGTAAAGCAGATTTTTTACATCAAACTGACAGAAATACAGTGTAGACAGTGTATAATTACTGTAAATGGCAATTAAAGGTGGAAGCAGCTGAATTCAAAGGAATATTTAAATAAATGTGTAGAGGTCTATAATCAGCAATCATTAGTGCTGTCTTCCTATAGCACTTCGTGCTGGCTAATTCAAATGTATTAATTTAAAAGGAGAGCTGGTTATTACAAAACCATTTTGCAAAGGTTCACAGGTAAATGAGTAAAATAATTAATCAGTTCATAAAGTAACTCCTGCAGCTTTATTTCAGCTTTAGACACGACTAGATCACGTTTCCATCACATTAAAACTGAAACCTGCAGGCTGAACTGTTGACTCATAGTGGGATTGGTTGTACTGACAACCATGTCATATTTTAGGTTCTCTATAACCTATGTAATATAGAACATACTGATAAACAGATTAAAAATGCTAATTGCATAGTCCTAAGGGTGTTTTTCAATTGCCTTAAACAACCTACAGAGAAGAACTGGTTTGGCGGGTCATCCCTTTATGACTCAGCAGCTGAGTCATAAAGGGAAACTCCTGCAATACGTATCTGGCTTCAGCAAACACCCTGAGTCTACTGAAGAGAAGAGGGAAGTCACGATTTCTCTCATTTACAGGCTTGAGGTGTTTCACTGACAGTCAGACTATGACGATGGGCTGCATTTGTGGGATAACTGTGTTTTTTGTGGTAAGGAAATTTAATACATGAGGAATAGGAGAGCTCAACTCATCCACAAGTTTTAAGGTTTATCTGATGCCAAAACGCTTCCCAGGGGTTTATAATACTGTGAGACGGGATTTATTTCCCAAATCTGGGAAGTCATGACACCAACGTCTAGTCCATCCATGCAGATAATTTTTTAGTAATATAAGAATGACAGAAAGTGACGTTGAGAGAGGTGCAGCAGGGCTTTCCATGTTGATGTATTGGACCTTAAAGCATTGAATGACCAACATGTCCAACGTGTGAAGCTGTTTAATTTACTAAGGTACATATTCTATATTTTAGTTAATATTACTAACAAATTGCTCCTGGTGTCTCTGACGTGTATGAATCCAGAGTTTGAGTTCCTTATTCACCTATAGTTCATTGTTTTTTTTGAACAAACGGGGTCTGCATATTTTCAGTCATCTCGGTTATCTTTCCATCTGGTTTGATTAGAATGAGATCAGAATGAAACAAAAGCATAACCTGCTGCGTAACGAGGCAGTAATAACTCATACAACCTCTGTTCTGTAGACGTCTGTGTTGCTCCTGGGTTATTGGATGCAGAGTGTAGAGGGCTCATGTCCTGTGACAGCTGCTGTTCAGCTAATTTACTGTCTCTGTGTGTCATCGTGCTTTGGCTTCAAGGTCTTCCTGTGTACATGATGGCTGCTTTACTGAGGCGTTCAGTCGTTGATGATGTAGGAGGACCCCGAGGCCTGTGGTTGGGATGACTGAGTGGGATGTTAGCACATATCAGAAGGCTGTTCATTGTCACTATTTACAGTATGATGGTTAGTGTGGGCCGTCTGAAAGGGAAACTATACCACATTATTATATTTCATTGTTGTTTATCAGTGTGTTTCTCCTGCATATTTTAGCACATGCTGCTCCAGGTAATATGTTAAAGATGTGAGTTTCTGTGGTGTCTGTTTCGCAAACTTCACAAAGGTCTGACCCAGTTTTTGAACAGGCTAAGTGGGTTCCTCTGTTTTAGCTTGCCTCCTCTTCTCACATCTCACTTCTTCTCACACTGCATTAGATGGATCCCTGCTGATCTCCAGAAAAGCAGATTATTTGATCACATAAAATGACATACAGTTGTTCAGTTAATTATTATTTTTATTTGTTTGCATCATTAAGGCATCGTGAAAGAGTAAAAGTAAACTGAAATGTAGGACGAAAAGCAAGAAACAAGAGAAGGTAAAAACAGTTCTCACCCCACAGCACTACATAATGTCGCTTCCCACTTGCAACCCTTATAGTCCCACAGTGGGGAAATTCACTTGGCGTCTTATACCGACGCTAACTGACACATTAGCAGTGTCACTCCTTGGTGTCAGACCTCTCATCACAACAACAATCAAACATGATTGTTTACAGGTTGGACAACTGGATTGGGGTTAGTCGTAATAAATTCAGGGTTCGTTTAAGTTCTGTTTTGCTAACGTACCTTGTCCTAGCTTCAGGGCAGCAACAGGTAATTCACAGTCTTGGTCTGTCCTGGGTTTGTGTGTCTGGCTACATGCAGTGACCTTGTTGAGGTTGACTTTTTGGTTATGTTTGTGCAAATGAAACGTTGCAATGATATAAAATGAAATAACAAAAACAACAATCGTCAGGTAGGATTACGAGAATTAGAGCTTTCAAACAATGTATAGTTTGTGCAGGACATTCGAAGTCTGACATTGTTACAGAAGGTAGTGTGCAATTAAATATCAATACACGAGTATTAATTTGTGATTCTATATCGAATCTCAAACGCTACATTGATTGTAGTAGTTTCCATGCAGTGTTTCACTTTGTGTTGTGTTTAAACTCACGACCACAGAAATATTTCTGCTCAGATTTGATGCGAATGGTTGTGTGTTCTTTCGCAGCGTGTTGCAGTATATCTCCTTTCTTACAGTATCACAATGTGTTGAATCTTGATGCCTGCATCGTGATACAGATCGTCACAGAAGCAAAGAGCATCAGTTCGATAAGTCGTCACCACACTGTTGTGAAACCACATTTCTCATGCACAATAGCCAATGTCTGAATCACATGTTTATGTATGTGAGAGGCATTGATATACTTTATTTTAATGTGTGTGAATTCTGTGTGTGAAACTACTAATCTGAAAATGTTTTCTTCGTATATCAATTCTTTCTGAACAGACTAATGCAGATACGTCTAAAACTATTCCTGGATTGCTTCTCCAAGCGTCTGGGTCAGTTTTTTAGAGTCAGACTGTGTCCGGGCAGCCAGAAGCTAAATGATGCAGGTGATGACTCACACAGCCAGGCTTCCCCCTCCGTCTGTCTCATCTCGCCTTCGTTTAACATCTCGGGATGGATTTCTGCAGCGTGTTCAGAGCTGCAGCAGACAGAAACTGTGATAAATAAAATGGGAAATGGATTCCAGAACGTTTTTAAATCAGATTTTCAGAATCAAATCAAGGCTGGTGAAAATGACACATCTGACAGTTTCAGAGACGCATATTCAGAAAATGCTGATGGTTAGGTGACTTGTTCTCTTTCATCTGGTTCTCATATTTAATTTTTCATGCTCATAATCGTTGGGCTGCAATGGATCAGCTCATCACTTCAGCTCATCACTTCAGCTCATGGGACAGGGCCATGTTTACCACGGTGTAGCATCCCCTCTTCTTTTAACAACAATCTGGGAACTGAGGAGACCTGTTGCTGGTGTTTAGGAGACTAATGTTGTCTCATTCTGTCCTGATTTAGGATTCTAACTGCTCAACAGTCTGGTTCTAATACAATACCGCTGAAGGGTCCTGCAGATCACGGGTATTCAATATTGGCTTTGTCCCCTGGATATGTTCAAAGCATTGTTGTGAAATTGACAGTCTGTAGACGCAGATTGGTTCACAGACCTTTACTTGGACGAATAGCTAGTAGCATAATGTTTTTTCCAACTCTTCCTTGTCTTCCTTTGGGGACACGTAGCTCAATTTCTAGGGCAGTTGTCTGTCAGCCCCAGGGTTCGCAGGTTCGATTCCCAGTCTTCCCGTGGCTACATGCTGAGGTGTCCTTGGACAAGACACCAAAACCTCCATAGCAACGCTGTTCTATACACCAAACAACAATTTCCCCGATAATTAATTTTTATTGCTTTGTCCCAATTTTTTTGAGGTGTGTCGTTGCCATCAGTTTCAACATTATCCTATATTTCCTCAGTTGAAACAATTTGTTTTCAAATGTTCTACTGGGTTTGTGAGCTTTGCGAATCATTGCGTTCTGTTTTAAATCGAGATTTCACGCAGTGTCCCGACTGTTTGGTTCCTTTGCGTTGATTGTATGCTAACATGCTGATGCTATCATCTAGCTAGTGTAGTGGATGAACGCGCTAGCAGTGCTTTAGCAACCTCAGTGGGGTTTTTAGATAATCTGTGTCTGTGTTGATGGGCGACCACTCTGCCAACTGGACTGCTGCCACACCTTGTGATTTTAATATTTTTTCAGCATTTATACCAACATTTTCTTTGTCAACATTTGTTTCTCCTAACAAATGTAGCACTTTTTTTGTAACTGTGTGTTTCTCACTGCAGTTTCAGACACTTGTTTTCAATCCTGTAGCTCCTTGAAGACTCGTAGCTGAGAACGGCAAACATATGCTCCCTAATAACATAGCAGGTGCTCCTCCCGGTGCACGCAGAGAAGCTGACTCGCGATGCTGTGTTAGTCTTCAAAGTCTTTATTACCGCCTCCACCCATCAGCTCTGCGTTTGTGCTGAACAGTAGCAGTTTTTGTGTAGCCTCACCTCTGCCTTTGTCTCATGTTGTTGAACAAAGCGAGTGTGTGTTTATAGACAGATGAGGGGCCGGTGTGTGTGTGTGTGTGTGTGTGCTGCCTGAGGGCCTCTCCTCTAAAGGCATCTGGTGGCTGGTTATGGAAGCTAACAACCCCCGATAAAATCTCATCCGACATTTTTAAAAACAGAGCATGCCATAGATGAAGCGTAAGCACCAGAGGATTATGTTTCATTCGGGGCTGAATGTGATGAATTCCTCTCACCTTGTTTCCTTCTGCTCTCCATCCTTTGCTCTCCTCTCCTTCCGAATCAGCATCTTTTCTGATCAGATGTGTACGAGTGTAAAAACCTCCACTCGCTCCGTCATGCTGAAAATTGAGAGTGTGATGATGGGAGAGTATAAACCACAGGGACATGACAGACACATTGTTTGGTGCGCGTTAAAATATTCAGTGCTTCTTGATGCGGCATCATGAAACCCAACATAAGCTGTTGTTCATACCAGCGATGAATATTTTACCGTTACAGAATGTGGTATGTGGGTCGCAGCGAGGAAACGAGGCCTTGCGGGGAGCTCCATAAATATCTCTCTTGCTGGTTTTTAATAGTTATGCTTTATTAGGGCTGTGTGCCACTCACTGTAACAGGTCTGAGGAAACCCAGAGGAGCTCAGAAAAGCCGGAGGCAAGGTGTTGCTTCATCTGCAAGTTCTTATTGAATTCCATCGGGTGTTGCAGGGTATCCTAAAATGACAAAAAAAGGGAAAAGACAATGAAGAGCAAAGGCTCATGCTGTGCTTGTGTTGTAGCTAACACAGTGTGAGCGGAGGAGAAACACAAAGACTGTCAGCTCCTTCGATGGTGCTGCTGCACGCTGAGCTCGCAAAACGTTTTAGTGATACCTCTTGTTGTGAAGGTGAAACTCATTAGGTGATGAGATGGGGATGAAGCGATGTGAATTTCTTTTAGACATGCTAGTCTTTGCATTTCAACGTCCAGAAGTTGTTCCTGTACAGTATACTCATGCGTAAGCTCGCAGCATCTGGAACAGTTTATCTATAGCGGGTGGTGTGTTGTGAAGTTGTAGTGAAACTGAAATGTCTGTGTTCTGTCCCAGGAGCAAGAAATTCACAACTGTAATATCACCTTGCACAACATGTCATGTACAATAGTTTACATTATTTGTCTGGATGATTAGTCCATAAATGTTTTATTTCATTCTGCAGAATTATGTTGAGTGAGTGTAATTGCTTTTTTACACTTGTGCTGATCTTACACAGGGGTGGACAGGTGGGGCCAGTGAAAATTTAAGGGTGGCACTGAATCTGGTGCTAACTCAGATTCAGTTAAGCCTGTGAATGTGCATTGCCTGCTATTTGAGTCCATTTCATTTAAAAGACAATGTGCATCCAATACATTATTGTAGTCGTTTCAGCACCTTGGCTGAAAAAAAATTATTGAAATTGAACGATAAATATTAATAAAAAATATTTTTTGTTCGAAATAAATTAGAATAGAAAAAACTAAAGAAAATTTACAACACCTTAATTCACCTGTTGCTTGTCTTTTGACAAAAACATCCACAAAATCATTCAGATTTATGCTCTTTATTATTATGTTATTTATTTGCCATTTATTTACTCATGATTTATTT
>OMLM01008958.1:132623-169458 GCA_900302695.1 Helostoma temminkii | reverse complement strand
GGGTTGTCAGTCCCCTCAATAAAATATTGTGCAGAACATTAGGGAACTGTCTTACATGGTCCTTAGCAGCAGCTCTATGGTGATTGGATAGTGTGCGTGTTTGAAATTAAATGTTAAAAAATAAGATTCAATGTATTAACATTTATTTTGATGTGTGGTGTATTCACAGTATATGAAAACAGTGAATGTCCCCTGGAATTAAGTGGGGTATAAATGGGCTATATACATGATAAAATACATTTTCTGTATGTTTGTGCACAGTAAACTGGGTGGAAAACAATGTACATTGACGTCATTTATGTCAGGAATGCAGGAAATGAGCAAAAACTGAAAACATGCTGGAATTTTCCTTGGTCATAAAAGAGACAAAGCAGCACAAAACCCTGAACACAACATTTGCATACATGACTCAAGATTCATTTTGAGTACAGCAATAATTGATCATGTTTTAGGTCAACTGTATTTCCAGATCTGTGCAGGTAACCAAAGGCTTCATTTAAATTCCTCTGGCCCATACAGTACCAACCATGAGCGTCCTTACAGACATAAAGCAGGGTTTTTTCTGATGCCTGTTGATGTCATATCCCTGCAGAGCATAAACTGAGAGTGTTTCCTGTTGATATTAGGATGTCAGCTCCCTTCTGTTTGTGCAATCATACTGAAAGACAGACACACACACACACACACACAAAAAGGATTGACCTCCTCAAGTGGGATACATCCTGACTTGGCCACTGCCCAACTCTCACTGACCGCACCTTCATCCTCCCATTGAAGTTAGCCCTCCATATAATGATACACACAGGCATACACACACTGTCAGCTGCCTATCCACTTATACACTTATCATATTTCCACAGCTCCCAGTATGGCGTCCAATATTTACCAGGGATGTGAACTATAATTCAAAATAAATCATGTGCAGAAATACGTAGCCATATGGAGGTGATGGTGACCATCCTAGTTCCAGTCTGAGTAAATTGTCCTTTTGAGGCATGGACATCATGGATCTTGAATCTTCTTCCATTTGCATTTGTATTTCAATACAATTTAAAACAATATATTCTTGCTTTGGGATTTGAATCCATGGCGCAGCAGTTTCTATTAGTCATGTACCTGCAATAGGCCGTATACTGGGCATGAAAGGAGGGAAGAAAATGCAGTGTTTAAGGTAATGAGAACCAGGGTTTAGACAGTTATAAATAAGGAACACGAAACATGGAGAGGAGGGAAAATATTACCAACTGATATAAATGTCACTTGGGTATTCACAGTTTAAAACATACAGGAAATATTGAATAACTTTTCCATGATTCATAATAAGCAGCGCAGAAGTGTTTGCTCTAAATCATGTGCTGCTGATGATCGTTCCTACACTTCCTGATTAATACAGCAGGAAACATTTACTCGAAAGCACATAAAAACACCATGGAGGCTATTTCCTGCTCCCGCTGTTCGAATTGTCCTCCGTACTCTGTGTGGGTTGGTAGCAGCTCAGAGGAAACGGAGCTGTGTGCACACATGGAAGCCCACAAAGTCCTACCTCCATCTGAAATGACGGTAAAGTGCCTGTGTGTCTGCGTGTGCAGCTGTCTCTTTGCTCTTGCATTCGTCTGTATTTAGGTATGGAAGGTCATCCATGTGTGTGCCTAATCTGTGTCTGTGTGGGAGAGCACAGCTTGACTCTGGCTGTTGACACTGGCTCTGCGACAGTCTGAACGCTGGGCTGTGTTGACGAGTGGGAGTCCCGGCCCCGCCTGCCCCTTTGTGGAGAATGAATATTAATAATTTAAAGTGGTCTCAATCTAGGCGGCCTCTGAGGCTGTTACCCATTACCTTGGGATGATCTGATATTGCTGTTGCATGAAAGGCCACCGACGGGCAAAAGGCAGAGGAGAAAAACTGTGATGCACTGCTAAAAGGCACCCCTGGGGTTTCTGCTATCAGCTCAACTGAGGTGAAAAACACGTACTGCTTCGAGAAGACAGATGAAAGGACTATATCCTCACTCATTGGTCCTCGTTTCAATTTGCATAAAGAAACCTGTCTCCATTAGAATGCTAAATGTGTATACACAAGACTGATTTTTTATTTTAATCTGTCAAACTATCAGCAGCCCTGAAAATGATACTTATCTGTTTGGGTGGTGATTGAGCAGCCTAAAAAAAAAACCAAATGGCTTATGTCCATTTATTTTCCACCAATTTGCTCTATTTTTCTTAATCCCCCCTTATTTTCTGAGCTCCTGGTTTAGTTTATGCACAGTTACATAGAAAAACCTCTGTGTGAAAATGGCTGTCTGCCTGCAGGGAGAAATGGAGGGTAAAGGGGTGGAGTTGATCTGATGTGTCACTGGGTTTTTATGCTCCGATCCCTGTAGTGAGATGGGATGATGTCTAATCTAACTCACACCGCTAGCCTGATGTGTCTGCTTTCATCCTGCTGGGACAGAAACTACCTTAATCCATCTGGGTGATGTCACATGATGGCAGCTATCATGTGACATCATGTTCCTCACAAATCATTGAAGCACGGACACATGAAAGCACAAAGACATCTGCACACATCAAAAGATTTGCTGTTATCACGCAGATAGCTTGCTGGCCTTGAGAGGTGAGGAAATACCAGTGTCATTTCTGGTGTCCATATTGGTGTACTTATACTTACGCTAGCAAAGCTCTGTGTTGTGCTTGTGACATTACTGGTAGCATGAGGCACTACCTGCAGTCAGGTTGCACAGATAGTCCAAAATGGTGCTAGCTACTTGCTGTTGTTGTTGTTGTTTTGTGGCCTGTTGTTCCTTTTCTCTCACCCCAACTGGTTAAGGCAGATGGCCGCCCACCCTGAGCCTGTTTCTGCTGGAGGTTTCTTTGTTAAATGGAATTTTTGCTATCCGCTGTCGCCTTGTGCTTGCAACGGGTTTGTTGGGTTTTCCATATAATTCTATATACTTCTATTGTTAAATTATGGCGCTATATAAATAAAATGAATTGAGCTGAATTGAAATCATTGATTAAAGGAATTTCACCATTTCATTACATCTAGCACAGTTTCTGCTACATGTAATAATACATCTCATAAATGCAAAATCTTAGGGATCTTGACTAAATGATGAGCTGATTAGATTTTGTGGTCAAAGGTCAAAGGTTACTGTGACCTCATATCAGTCCCAATCTGTCTCAGCAATGCGTAAGGGGAATTTCATTACAGTGTCTACTTATTAGAATGTATGTCTGAATATGTAACATTCAATATTACAGGTTGACTAATCAAGTGAAAAGGCAAGGATTGTGCACATCCAACCAAAGTTGGGTACAGATGCAGATAAACCACAGATGTAGACTACTATTCAACTGTTATAGGCCATCTAGATGTCCTTTTACCTTTATATGTGCTGTATCAGCATGTCCACTGATTGCTAACACATTATGCAACATCATCAGGGAGGTGTGTTGTGAGATATATTTGTTCTTGACTAACCTCAGTGTCATTAAGTCAGTTCCACAGTAGAAGTAGACAGTTATTCTTCTACTGTAACTGTAACTGTAACATGCTTGCTGAGGTGTAGTGCCTTTTTGAACTACTGTAAATGTTAACATAGTCTGACATGCTTATGATGTTTAAGGGGTAATTTTCACAATTCAGTTCGCATTCGATAAACAGAACAAAGGGTGCTGGGAATAATATTAGTGTTGCAGTAATTTGGCATTAAGTATTAAATGAAGTATAACGAAAGTCTCAAAACTTATCAAGGCATGTTTAAGAAGAAAGTATAATAATCTATACCAGTTCTGTAGATTTATACATGTTGTGATGTTTGGCTGAAGGTGAATGAGGCTAACATCAAAGCTGCATTCAGTGTCATTTATGTCAGAGAAGATTAAATAAAATGATTAAGGAGTGACATACTGAAAGAAAATCCTAAAAATAAGACTCGCACCTAATTCCCCTTTTAAATGTCAGACAGACCAAAATGGCCTGTGAATTCAGCATATTTCAGATGCACTTGCGTAAAACAGGAGGAACAAGTTGTTTCCTGTGGTTAAGCTGCATTCATAATTTAACCAGGGTTAGGTTTACAGGTCAACAGCACCTGATCCTCGTTACAGCTGTTTCTCAGAGATCTTCTAAAGAAAATATGTGAACCAGTTAACCCTGTTGGAAAGGTCGAAATCTTTCGTGGCTCAAGTGGCAATTAGGTCCATCCAGCAACGAGGTGATTCAGAGAGACAAGCTGACCTGTGTTAAATTGAAACTGTCAGATTGGATTTTTAACGAGGCCCACATTCTGCTAATACTTGCTTAGCAACTGTTTTGTACTTCTTAAGAGACTTACGGTCACACACTTAACCTCAACACAAAGGAAATACCCAAGATTTCAGGTTTGAAATGGAGACCGTGAAGAGAAAGGTGAGGTGTTCTGGCAAAGTGCTTCTGCTTTTATCATCAGCAAACTAATGAAATGAAACCTGAGGATCTTTTTTAAAATCCAGACTTGGATGATGAGTAGAATCGATCTTAGATTCAGAAGCTGTGCAGCTTAAAACCACATAATGCTTGAATAATTGCCCCCAGAGCCAAACATGTAGGTTACTCTCCCCATCCACAGAAATAAGGTTCACCCTGGTAAGTGTGTGCAGCCACAAACTTAACATGCAGTCTGAATCTTGCTATGCTATCACCGCTCTTCCATTTCCCTGGTTTGCACAAATCCATATTAAGCTGTGATATGTCTTTGGGGTTTGGCACCTTCGCACCTTCAGTGGAGGAGATGAGAGTCAGCCTGTTAAATATTAATGCAGGGCCAGATGCCCGACTGGCCACTGGCATTTATCTTAACCTGCTTCAGCAGGTGTGAGCCCAGCAGGCCCCACTGGCATCCAGGAGGAGCACTCAACCTCTGGATCATTTAGAGGCGTTAAAGGATTATATCTGCGCTGAGGTGAGACTGGACCAGTACACTCGGGGGAATGAAGGGAAGGAGTGAAGGAGACGAGAGGGAGAAATGATTGTGTCTTCTCAGAAAGTGGGGAGAGTGGGTGCTCAGAGATGGATGGGGTGCGGTGTGCACCTGAGCAAGCACTCCCCACTGTTTGCTTCTCTCTTCACATTTTTCTCCCAAGGGCAAACAGAGAATCGAGCAAACTGCAGCTGTTTAAGTGTGTGTGTGTGTGTGTGTGTGTGTGTGCAAGCGGATTGAAGTTGACCTCTACATAAGTAGCAGGGAATCACCACCAACAAACCTCCCTCCTGGGGCCCTTAGCCAATGGCTCCATCATTACTCCCTTGAGATCCCCAGGCAACACCAAAGCCCCCTGCCACCAGCCTCATATTAACTGTAATGAGGACACCACAGTGAGGGGAAGAGGAAGAGCCTGAGTATGTGTCACCGCCATAGAAAGTGACACTCGCTAGCTTGGAAACATGACAGCATTCTTCCCTCTCCCTCCTCACGCTCCCAATACTTCCCTTATTTCTTTGCCTTGTTCCGCTGTTTTTCTCCTATAGAGGCACGGAGCTGCGGGAGCAGTCCATCATGTTGCTGCAGCATCTGTCCCAAGCACATGATTTTCAGATCATCAGGACAAGCTGTTGAGCATAAGGGAGGGACAACTTGATGAGACAACCTGGTTGCTGTAAAATCTAACTCTGGCGCATTTTTAATCTGGATAGCGTGTCATGCCAATGTGATATTGTGGACAATTTATTAGACACACAGTGTGATCAACAGTTCTGCAGAATGGATTATTATGTCATTGACAGTAACTAAAAAACTCACACACAGTAATTCATATACTCAATAAGAACTGGTTTCTAAGGAGTCAGGGAGGGGCATACTCCAAGCAAGGCTCTAAGTAAGTCCTGCAGTTTTTCTTTCTTCAGCAAAAGTAAAATCTTATCCAAAATAGATCCTCAATAAATCTTTGCAAGTTATTAACGTTTATGTTGCGAGCTAGCTTCCTAAACCCCCAGCTGGGTGAAGGAAATGAGTGCTCACTGTTAAATAAGTGGTCACTGCAGAGGTGTCTTGTTAGCAAGGCTGATTTTATAACCATGTAAGGTAATGTTCTGACAGACTTTGGCCCTGGATGAGTAAACACTTAGACCACACACAAAAGTGACCCATATTGGATAAAAAAAATTTTAAACTAATTTAGTTTGTTTGTGCATCTGTTAAAAAGGCTCTCTGAATCACTGTGGGCCAATTCAATGTGTAATAAGTAGTGTGATAAAGTGTGATGGGCATTTTTCATTATACTCTCTGATTGATCTCTAAATAATAGAATTATTAGCTCAACTGTACAACAGTTACACTCTCATTTTAAAGCAGCATAAGGTAATTTTCATTTTCTTGTAGCTGAGAGAAATATCATGGATTTTGAGCAGCTGAATGTTTGCTAGTTCATTTCTAGTGTTGCTGTTTAATGTTGTTAGGTATCGCACAATATTTGTTTTTAGTTAAAAACAGTTGCTGCAGCTAGAAGAGGGTTAATGAAGGTGACTTAACCAAAACAACAAAGATGCGGGCGAAAACACCAAAACACAAGCTACAAGACTCTAAAATGCCCTGTAGAGCTGTGAGGAAGGGCAGAGACACTGATCAGTCTCTAGGGGTTTGTCACTATGAGGGACACCTTCCAAATTACATGTAGTCATCTGACCCAATGTTTATACAAAAAATATTTGTCAGTGCAGCTTTAACATAAGTGGTAACAAGAAGGCAAAATAGGGAAAAAAACGATTGTTGAGACTGATAATAAACTGTATGATTGAAAACAGGTAATTTTGAGGTTTTGTATTTACTAGCATGACACAGCCAAGAGTGAGGCAATGACCTTATTCACTATTCCAGAAATTGTTCCTTTTGTCAGATGTTCACTTGGCATTTTAAAATCTTACCAGACTGTGATATGGCCACATTAACAATAAGTGTCCTTTTGAAATAGATACTGTTCAGTATGTTTTCTTTTTTCGCTGAAAAGCCTCTATTATAAAAAGCTCTGCTCGATGTGATCGCAGGCTGAATGGGGCAATGGCTGAAGGTCATGACTACTGGGAGCAAATGTAGAAAAGCATTCAGCAGCTCTGTGTGTGTGTGTGTGTGTGTGTGTATGTGCTTGGATTGTTGGTCATGCCTAAAGTAGCAGATGGACATGCTGTATGACTGATGGCCTTGTGAAACATCAAGGTGTTGTGTCAATAAATGATGTTCCACCCCATCCATCAACCGCCATGGACAGCAACATGTGCACATTTTTATCCATTACACCCAAGGACACACGCACACACAGCCCTGCATGTACACATACAGGACACACGCCGTACAGTACCTGTACATTACATCCACTGGAACACCCACTCAGATGCCGGATGCACCCACACACACGTTCTCCTCTCCTGCACACTCTGACTGTACAGCAGTGTTTTGCAGTAGTTTTGCTGCGGTACTGTAACTTGTGTGAGAAAATATAACAGAGAGAAATAAATCATGTCCAACAGACCATGAAGGTATTGAGTTTTCCACGTGTTGCTTGTTGTTATGATTCCGGCGGTGAGGGACTAGTGCACCTTGACAGCACTGGTTCTCATATGAACTTTGTGGAACTTTGTGTGTGAGTTTTGTTTTCCTATTCCTTCATTAAAATGCTCTTTTATCCCAAGTCAGTGGGTACCGAACTTTGGTAATTTAACTTATATCCACATTTACAATTCAAGAAATATCCTACTGAAAGTTTGTCAGATCTATCGACTTCTAGCTTGTCATGTGTATATTATGCACCTAAATAGCTAAATACAATAAAATTTTACCTAATTCATTCAGGAAGCTTATGCATTGTTAATCTATTTATTGGGATTTTCTGCTGAAAGAAGCATATTTGCAGTGTCTCATAGAAGAGATGACTGTTTGGAGTGTACTCAACATGGATCAGCAGATTAGAAGTGGATTATTATGCAGGAGAAGTTTCTGTGGACATTTTTATTCTTTTTGCAGAGTGGTGAACTACATGTAATTAAAGTTGCACTGTAGCAAAATTCATTTTTAATAATCCAGGGTAACTAAAGGAAATTCAATTTAATAGAACTCAACAGTTTATATATCACAGCAGAAAATCATGTCAGTGCATTGTAACATTGTTAAATTAAAATATTTATTCAGAATTATTAGTTTCTTTTAAAATTGTATGGCAACCATACATAACTACATAGTGTTATGTATATATAAAACACAATAATTCCTCTTGAACAACAACATTAAACAACAAAATTAATTTTGAATTCTTTTTTTGATATAACAATTTTACAGGTTTATGTCTCAGAGATATTCCGGGAAGCTGGATTATTATCTTTGTAAAATATTTGACATTCCTGCACTTCTTTATGAATGATTTGTGACCAAGTTGGCACTTTTTGCAGTAAACTTTGGATTACTTTTGGATGGCCTTTGTTGCTTTTGTTATAATTTCACATCACATGTATCATGCCAATTTGATAATTTGTTTACCAAACAGTTTGAACAGCTTTTTTAAAGTAGATTTCTCCCTAGAGTAGTTTCATTGTGAAGTAGTTTCTCAAATTAAACATGTCTTTATATGATTAAACATTGAAATTCATTTGTTTGTTAGTGGGGTGGGATTCATTCCTGAACTCTTAACAGGTTAATCCATCCATGGAGACTCAAAAGCCTTTTGATGAAGTGCTCAAATTTCTAATAATAACAAACTTTGAAGGTTAATGCAGGAAGCACAAACATTTTATTTGTACTAAATTAACACAAAATCCTTTTAATAGTTTTCTTCGAACGTGTCTAAAACTATTCTGAGGCGCAATAGCTGTGCCAGAGAACGAGTGGGCTTCATTTTCTTATCATAATGACATATTCTGTGTACATTCCTTAGATGATTTCCTTAACTGTAATATATGAACTGCAAAATATCCTCTGCCCTAAAAGAAAACAAAAAACTCAATATTCTCTGAGGTTATTTCCATCTCGCTCAGCTGTCTATCTCCGCAGATGAAATCATTCTCCACATTAGAGAGCGTTCCTCCGTCCACTGTTTTTGTGTTTTTCAGGCAGAAATACAACCACAGCTCCTGTGACATTATTACTCCATCTAGAGTCTACTTCCAAATGTCAGGCACATGCCCTGAGGAATGCCACACAACCTCTAGAAGGATAGGACTTTAGATGAGCAGAGCGTTGGTCCAGTTATACGAGCCATCTGCAGACTTTTAATAAAGACCAGCCAATGTTGTCGTCTGCTGGATTCAAACAGAATGTTTTCAGCTTGCTGCCAGTGGAGATTACAGCAGGACAGTTGTTGGATAAATCACAGCAGTTCCCAAATAATGAAAAACATCCACTTATGTTTTAAAGAAGAAAGCTGCACATCGGTCTTGCTATTACGTGTGTTGGCTGTACTGTCATTGCTCTCTGTATTTTTTATGCCTCCGCTGCAGTGAAGGAGTGTTTTGCTTCATTTTGTCTATTCTTCCCTCACTCTGTCTTGTGGCCGTGATATCTTAGGAATACCTTGAGGGAATTTTGTCAGATTTGGCACAAATCTCCACTTGGACTCACAGATGAAATGATTAGAAAAGCGCAACTTGACTTGGTGGAGGCACACAGTTCATCATCGAGAGGTGGTAACTTTTTTCTTGGAACCTTTTTTCGTCAGTGTCACGGCACCTCACAGATCACACACACAGACATGTTCAGACAGAACAGACAGGCAAGAATATACAGCAATTATCAGTAACATCATCACTTCCATTACATCTATTTCGCTCAGACTTCATCCTCATGCCAACCCGTGTTACCAGGCACATTGATCATCTCTGATAGTTCCTCCCTTTATGCTTATATCGAGTGACAGGAGGTTCACCTGAGTGTTTGATGTGCGTAGGACCATTTTCATAAGTACCATAACAACTTCACATTTTCAGCCAAATACCCATAATGCCTCATAATACCATAATAAAGCTTAAGTAAGGGTAAAATAATGTTGTTTATTTCGCAATTGGTTTTCAGAGAATTTCATAAAAACAGTTTCACTGAAAGGAGAAAGGAGACAATTGCAGTGATTACACACAGAGTTATGTACAGAATGTATTTCTGATGCTGCTATGGGTGTAAAGAATAAGAAATGTATTCATTCTAATTATAAAATCAATATGTAATTGTGGTTTATCATTAATGTTTCATTTTCCACTGATTATTATTGCGTCATTGGCTGTAATTAAAGTTTAAATGTCTGGGGCTTGATTGTGTTCATGTATAACAGTGTGGTCCAACTCCTGGTTGGTGGAGCAGTACAGGGAATTGGAACATTTGCAGGTCCAGGAGGAAACAATATGACTTGACAAGAATACAGTGGGTATTTAGAGGCGTGTTTAAGGGCTGTTCTGCAATCGTGACACAGCCCCACGTTAATATACTGTTTTTAATTACAATAGATAATCAGTACTATACAAGCTAACCAATCTGTCATTACCACAAATGTTTGCAAAAGACCTGTCTTTATGTTTTAATTATTATGCAAAAAAGGCAAAGAACGCATGCTCTCAAAATTCCTGCTCTTTACTTTTGCGATCTTCTTTTTTTAACATCCACTTACTTAGGTAAAGCGTGCTGTTTAGTGATGTATTTATACACCTTATTGAACATCCTCTGGTCCAGTACTACTACTGTCTCCAGAAATGTGTGATGTGTAAAAAGCGCAGACAGATGGACACCAAGGCTGTTTGGAAGGCCCCCCCCTCATTAAATCCTCCTCATGCAGTTGACCCTGTGTGGCCAAGAGGACTCTATTCTGGCACTGTCAGTTTATGCAGCAGGACTGGGCTGCCATTCATCACCCATGGCAGATTAAACAATGTGCACAATCTGTTTATACCCATAATTATAAGGCATCATTCTGCCCATGGGCTGCAAGGGTTCAAGAACATCTGCTTGGAGCATTTTAGCTGGAGGTGGAGAAGTGTATGAGTTGTGTATGTGGCAGGGATAAATCTACTGTGATAGGTGTGGAAAGTGTGTATGTACGTGAGAGGTCAGATTTGAGAAGCACAGTGCTAATCTCTGTTTAAAGGGAGACAGGGGGAGCAGAATCTTTCCAAGGCTTAATACGTCTGCAACAGAATAAATCAATAATTAATCTGACTTTACTATACTCTGTTCACACCGTAACAATTCTGACACTTCTTGGTGCTTAGTCTCTTTTTTCCCATTGTGATGAAGTAATTATTTTTCTCGCAAACAGCCTCTTCGTACTTAACAACACAGTTTCCAGTGGCTCCCACCATCAAATTGATGTTTTCCACTAAAAGAAGGATCAAATACTCCACTGATTTAGCACGCAATTTAAAAACACTGTTGTGTTGCAAACGTCTCTGGGATTGTGTGTAAGGATTTCTTAATTCTGGAAGAGAACAGAAAGGAAAAGAAACCAAGGGATGTGTGAATGTGGCAAATGGAATAATGCAGGAGGGGAAAGGACAGGAAAGAACCTGACCCACATGATGCACAAGCAAACAACTGGGTGCCTGCATATGCATTTAGTAGGTAGAGCAGAGTTAGAGCGATGCAGCCTAATAGCATAATGATATTAATGAGCAACCATTCATCATGCAGACTCATCACTTAAGTTGATGAATACCAGCAATTTAAAGTAGAGATTCGAGTGGAACATGCCTCTCGCTGCTCCACAAGCCTCAGTGTATTGTGCCACGTGTCTCCTTGCATTTCAAACTGAAGGAACCAATAAGACAAAGTGTTAGTAACCAAATAAAAAAGATTAATGAAGCGTTAGTAAAAAAAAAAAATACTACTGTTAGTGTTTTCAAAGACAACGAAGAATCCAATTAAACACATGCATGCATACTCTCATATTTTCATGCACACAACTCCTACGTGGAATCAAACCATCTAAACCCTTGACTCCCCTTTCTCTCTTTAAGTACACCATATAAACCATATTTTATTACATACTCTTAATTAATGACTCCCATCCATGAACCTTTCTGCATAATTGCAAAATGCTGATATGTTCATTACTATGCAGAATGGTAAATAGAAACATAAAGTTTGAATGTGATAGAGATCAAACAGGGGGAGGTTTGGCTAATTAAAGGATCTAACTTTAGCCGATTAAGGGCGAAGCTGAAACCTTATCTGGAAACTTCTGTGGTGAAAAAAAAAAGAAATCTTGGCCAAATGAGCTTTGAAACATTGCTGTGTTTGCCCCCACTCGCAATCAAGTCAGTCGAACTTGAATAATTCATCTGTAAACGGCATTTGTTTGTGAGTGGGTTGTAAGATTTAGGACATTTAACTGTTCTTTCGTCTTCTCCTCGGTTAAAAAAGATCACAAGCAGCTGCAGATGTTTTCTGTTTGTGTTTGCTTGAATCCTGTCTGCCTTTTTATTTTTACTTTTTACTTTTAGGAGGGATTTAACTGAAATAAGCTTTAATGAATGGGACCGGATGACAGAAAGAGACAATTTACATACAAATTGTAAGTTTGCGCTGACACATTTAAAAATAGCAGGGAGAGGCTGTTTTAGGGAGATGGGTGAAAAAAGCTGCACACTCACAGGTTCCTCGTGTAAACAAATCTATTTTTGTTAGACGTGAGTGGTGAAATATTTTTCATCAGCAGAAATAGTGATTCAAATCTTCTCTCCTCTAAAAACAAATTGTTTCTTTAATTTTCCTTTTCAGACTCATATTTCCACCCCTCAGCGCTACACCCTCTCTTTTTTTATTTTTCCCATAACACGTGCCAGGAGATAATTACCATATATTAAATCATGGTTATCAAAGACAAAAGGCAATTGTAGCTGTGCTAATTTACTAAGTAATGAGTACATTTGTAGAAATGAAATTTTCCAATAATCCAATAACTGCTTCCTACAATGCGCTAAGGCACGTGTGCGTGGAATTATTTTCAGAAGTTCAAGTGTTTTTCAACCAGCAGGCGAAAATCTATCAACTCATCCAAGTCTCAGAAAATAAAAGTCAGGTGGAGCAACTGTTTCCATCTTTAAGACAATATTTCAGCATGGGACAAGTAATAAAAGCATCTGGGAAGAAGGCGCTTAAATCACTCAGGCTCTGGGGACACACACTTTTGAACGCAGGAGTCCGACCAGACAAGTGTTTTCTTTTGTGTGCAACTGGCGAGACGTTGTTTTTTTTCCCGAGCTCCTCTCAGACGCTTTCATTTCGTCCAAATGCACTTAACTTTGAGCTCATACAGAAAGGCACAAAGAAACAAACAAACAAAAAGTCACAATCATAGGGTCCTGGTGTTTAGATTGTAAACCAGAGTGCTGACAGCTAAGCAGCTCTATGTGACTACAGCGAAATGCACTTTCACATTCCCCTTCTGCGGGTGCTTCCTGTCAGTCTGGCCTCGTCATCTTCGGCTCTCCCCGCATCTCCCAGCATGTCAGTTTCATCACTCTGCTGTTCTCTCTCGCCATCTGTTTTTCCTGCCTGTATCTTCTGGCCTTTTCTCTCTCGCTCAGTTTCGTCTTCCTCACACAAAGATCATCCTTTATCCGAGCACACCCAGTGATTTTTGTAACAGCAGTGGGCGTGCTATTAGACCCATTAGTCCAATATCCTGGTGTTGAGTGGGGATGATGAGAAATGGATTGGCAGTGATGTGGGTTGCCTTCACTCTGTGTGGTATGTGTGTGTGTGGGCAGCGATGAATGTGTGATGAGTGTGTGGTTATGATGTGTGTTTGGTGAAAAGGGACAGAGAGTAAGAAAGAACAAGATAACAGGAAGCAAAGACGATAACGAGTGTGTAACATAAAGTACAGATATGTACTTTACATGTGAAATGCAGTATATTGGAATCATGTTTTGAATGCATATTGTGATACTGAAAAACTTTTGCTGCTTTAGTTTGGTATTGAACTATCTCAGCCTAAATCCACTTCATGGAAGCTTTTGAAATGTTTCTGTTTCAGAGAAAACAAGCTGGATTTTAAAACTTTAATAAAAGACAGTGCCCAAACTTAGCTAATAAGACTCTTCAACCGTGCTACAGCTTCTGTGAGACTGCATTCTTCACTGTAAAGAAAACCAAACTTCTGCTTTTGATCTTAGGAAGTAGTGCTGAAGTCGATATAATAATTAGCCAGTGAGTGGTGTCAAAATAAAACATTTATGTAATATTAGAAAAAAAGAAAACCTAGATGGCTGAATGTCATTAGAATTCATCCACTGGGGACAACGAATGTTTGAACAAAGTGTTGCTTTGAGCTTACAGTTTTCAACTTGCTTCCTGCTGTTTTAGATTGGGGTGGACGTTTCCTCTATTTTAAAATGTTTTCTTGCTACCAGGTGAAGAACTTCTCCATCTGACGTGACTCAGAAGAGTTTTTCAGCTCAGATAATGTGAAGTGGTTTCTTATACTGTAGTAATCTACTATTGTAGTCTTGATCAACATGGCTGATATCCCTTTTTCTACCAAGCCAATTCTGATTCCAGTGCTGGCTCAGGGTTTGTGCTTAATTTGAACCAGTTCTTTGTGTTCCACAGCCAAAGACCTGGGTCTTAGCCAGGAAAACTGGTTCCAACCAGTCTTTGCTGGACAAGGACTAAGAACCGATTGGGTCAGGGGCTGGGGTCTGGACTATCATGACCAATGATGTCAACTAAAGCCGTGTTGTAAAGATAAAATCAATGCGTCGTTTATCAGATCTGTTTAACTACAGTGTGATTGATAAATCATAGTTATTGCTAATTAGCTAGCTAATGGATAAAACTAACAAAGGCTAACATTTACAGCCAACATTTAGTTTTAACAACACGTATCAAAAGTTTATGTGCATAGCGATCACAATGAGCAGTGCATAGCTAACAAGACTGTTTATTTGGATGTAGGTTTAAACTTAAAGTTAGGAGCAACCCTTGTACAGACACATAGTGCTTGTGTTTCATGTTAGTTGTGCGGCAAAGGCGGCGACACAGTGTAAGTACAAGGCTCTACGGTGGATCTTTAGCCTATGGAAAAGCAAACTGGTTCTTAGACGTTTTTGAACCAGCGCTATCACAGGTCCAGAACTAGCACCAAGTTCCTGTCAGTCAAAAATACACATGAACTCACCTGAACTTAGCTAAAAGCAGAGATATGATTTAATACCGCAAAAGAAAATTAGAAGCATATGATGCAAGCTTGGTCGGTGATATCACTCTTTAAGCTATACAAATTCTCAGTTTAATGATACACTGCCAAATTAGCTGCATTCCAGTTACACAAAAGTTCATTCATTCTTTTTTGTTTCTATCATGCATGCCCAGCCTTTTCTTTTCTTGCCACTGGTTTTACATGATACTGATAATCAAAGGTTAGTGGGAGTAACATTTCGGCAAATGTAGGAGCACCACAACAAAGACTGTTTGTTAAGAGGACCGTTAGCAGGGTTTGAAATACTGAAATACATCCTGCAGATGTTTTATGAGGTAGAAAATGCTTTTTCATCAAACCTTCAGCATCACTTGCAGAGTATCGAGTAACTTTATTGTTAAACCAATGGATTTTGGCTTGTGGCCTTCATCGGGGTCTGTTAAAAGTAACAAAAGTAAACACCAAAGAGCTCTGAATATAAACACACTTTTTATTTTTGCAGGAAATCTTAACTTTAAAACTACTTCTTCTGGGGGCTTGTGAAAGAAACAGTACAGTAAAATACATTTTGTTCATGTGACAAGAGGGTCAACGCATTTTATTTTTAGGTTCTCATGTATTTCTTTATGTTTGAATCAGAAAACCAGAAATGCCACTGAGGTAAAGGCCCATGCATGAGTCTGTTGTATTAATGCCACCTTTCAGTTCTAGGCAATGCATTGCTTTTTCTTATTGAAAGAAAAGGTGGGGGGTATGGTAGAGAATGCTGAGATCCAACTTGACAAATAAAAAAATGAATGCATTAGCAGTGATTCATTCATTAGTTAAACATTACATAAGTATATTATTTGTACACTTGTTGGACAGTGTTATGATTTTATCCATTTAATGGATACTAAAGTACTCTCTACAGCCGTGTTTAGCGTGGGTTTTAAACTCCTGTGGACTTCTGAAGCAGAGGTTCCCTAAGTTTTCAGACTCTATACAAATATGCATCAAACCACCACACGAGTAACCTCATATACTAGTTACCACTACTACTGGTTCTACTGGTTCTACTACTACTACTAAATACGTAAATTCACTCATGTAACAATAAAATAGCCCCAGAAAGACCACTTAACAACTAAAAAAGCTTTTTGTAAATCAAAACACACAAAGAATGAAAACTCATCTGTTGAACTCACAGCTGTTTGTGCTTGCAGCTCTGCCTCTGTCTTTCTCCAGTGTCTACAACTCCTCCCCAGCACTGACAGATTCGTGTGACCTGTCAGGGCCAGTAGGAGTGTTGCCACTTCCCTCTTGACTATTTTGAGTTTGTAGCAGTTTTAAAATTCCACTCATTCCACAAAATCAACTACTGAGTCGAGATAACTAACCAGTCATACGCCTCAGTTGTAATGTAAAGTCACTCTATGTTGCAAAATGTATTTCTAAAATATTCAGTCATTATTAACACATTTTTACTTGTGAATGTGATGTGTGTTTGTAACTTTTTAAATGTTTGTGTTGTTGTGTTAAGGATGTGGGTCTGTTACAATGCAAGTGTTAGGCCTTATATCAAGCATACAGCCAGGTGGTGTGTACCACCAGTAAATGAAAGAAAGAACTAGATTTTAAAGCACAGCAATTCATGAATTTAAACATTCTTTTGTAATAATGTGCTATTTTCAAAGCTAAATGTTTAAAATATGTGGCTGTCAGTCAAATCTGATCAAACCACTTGTATGGAGTTTTTGTAAAGTTTTGTATGAGTATGAGTCTTTCAGCATTTTATATACATTTTGATATAAAATAACATCTAAATGTGTTTCTAGTAAACTTTCAATGTTGCTTTTTTTAGTCAATAATGTTCAGAACAGTTGTGAATTGGTATTGTAATAGAGGTAGGTAAAGGTACTCTGTGGAGGTTTTGACCACTAGTAACGCTATAGAGCAGTGTTTCCATAACTGGGCCCCTGTTTTGTTTCTGTCATGCATGAAATCTGCCATTTCTTTTCTTGCCATTTGTTTTACACAACACTGTCGATCAAAAGTTGGTGGGAGTAATATGCCAACAAATGTAGCAACATCGCAACAAAGACTGTTAAGAAGAGCCTTAGCAGAATCTGCAATACTAAAATACAATCTGCATTTGTTTTATGAGGTAGGAAACGCATTTTGAAAAGGTCAAACCTCCAGCAACACTCGCAGAGTATCGAGTAACTTGTTGTTAAACCAGTGCATTTTGGCCTGTGACCTTCATCAGAGTCAGTTAAAAGTAAAATAACACTGAATAACTGAATCAAAACACACTTTTCATTTTTACAAGAATCTTCACAATGCACCTTTAAAGAGAAATACCAGTTTCTGGGCTTTAAACAGCCTTAGAACAGTAAAATAAGACTTTTTCTAAGTATATCTTTTTTACTTTTTTAAAGTTGTGTTGTATCTCATACATTTGAACCAAGAAATTATGGCACTGAGGTGATGGCCCATATCTGCCTTCCTGGTCTCTCCAGTGGATCACTGTGGCGTCTCTGTTGGAGTGAGGAGCTTCTACTCCTCACTTCTCCCTCATTTATCACTCCTTACAGCAATGGAATCTTCCCCTCCGTGTTCAGACACATCCTCCAGCTCCATAACTCACTCTTCTGACGCTTTGACAGCCCGTATGAGTGTGTGCGTGCGAATATGTGTGACTCAGTGTGTTCCTGCATGAATTTGTGTGGGCCATCTCTCAGCTGTGTGTGTCTAAACCTATGCAATGCTGGCGCTTCTGAATTTGTGTGAATGTCTGTGCATTAAGCTCTGTTCTCACCACACACGCACAGAGGCCTTTCTGTTCCACTCCGAAAATGTATCACAGTTTCTTTTCCGAGGACGTGACAGGACAGGTGTGAAAGGCTAGTGGCAGCGTCTGGCATAGGGGACATAATATAAACAGCCAGGAATGTGATCCATATCACTGCAAGTGATTTAAGACGCGTTTGGAGGGGTGAGAGGTCACTAGTTGCGCTGCAACAAAAGAAATGAAACTTTATCTCCATGACAATTAAGCTTAAGTTGCCTTTTCAACCAATTGTCATTGTCTGTCAACTTCACTTGAGAATTTGACTTTACTGGTGGTTTCTGTTGGCTGATTATATTACTGAGACAGCACATAAACATAACATGGAGGGTATGGTCAACACAGGATAAATTATATACAGCATTATTAGTGGGTCAGTTTATTGACTTTACAATTTTAGAACTTTCTAATTATGCAAATTTTAGTTGAATTTCTTTCAAATCCCTGTCTGACATAACTTCTGTGCTTCTTTGGTTTGAAGTAATTCCAGCAAACTGTCCAGCTGTCTGTGGATTGTGCAAAATAAATTAAATATATATGTAATGTTATACTGTACTACATGTAAAGTGGATGATTAGATATTGAGAGAGTTCTTTGTTAGAATTATTATATTTTAATGTTGGCATCTAGCCATTAGTTTATATAAAACATTTGATGACAGAAGGATGTTGCATTGCTAAATGATGATGATTGCTAAAGACCATTTTATTCACTTCCTTATATTTTCTAACAGAAATGGAAGAATTGACAGCCCATATGAAAACGAGTATTAAAAAAAATAGGTGAAATGACATTTTAAATTTTGACTTAAAGACCCTAAAACCTTATAACTACATTCAGATGGCCTTCTGAGAATCAAAACAACTTTCTGTAAAACTATGGTTCCCTCCCGTCCTGTTCCTACAGCTATGTCATTTACTATGTAGGCTATGCCTCAGTTAGTCGATCTCCTGTGCAAGCCTACCATTAGCTGTTAGCTTCCTCTTGGCAGAAGAACCGCCTCTTCTTAGGTTATTTTCCAACTCCTTCTGGTGCATGGCTGCAGCTGGGTTTTCCCTGAACTTGCTTCTACATTTATTAGAAATGAAAACTCGCGCTTTGGTCCCATCTTTTTGTAAGTATTGCTAAGTGGTATGTGAAGGCCCGTATGTAAGCCACAGACATGAAGTCATGATGAACAGCTGAGTTACACGTTGTACTTCTATTTTAGTTTCAAGAGCTTTGGTGAAAAATATTTGCCAGTTCAAACACTATACAGAGTGCAGGTTATTTGTGTTCAGAATCTCCATATCACTGGCATAAAATGTCGATATATCGTCCAACATAAGTAGATATCATAGCAGGACTGATTACAACAGCTTTTAATAGTAACATTCTTTTCCCGTTAGGTCAGATAATTCCCTGCAGACATAGAGAGTTGGTTAAGGATGACTTCAGCATTGACGAGAGACCTGACTTGATGAATCACATTGACCTGCTATCTCATCTGTTTGGACTGACAGACTGAAAGGTTAGGAGGATTAGTTTCTTATTAAGAAGGGAAGCTTGCTCTTTAATCACTTGTGTGCCTTACGTTGCCGTATGTGCAACACCATTTCTTGATGCTTCCTAACTGCACTAACTGATAAAAACACATGTACTTGTAGAAATAGTTGTAGAAATAGTACTAAGCCAGTGCTGGTAACTGCAGCAATTTCAGATACACAACAGTGAATCTCAAGCTTTGCTCAAGTTAGCTAACATTAGCCACCATAAGCTACTGGTCAAAGTGGCGTCCACCTGTTAACAAGACCAAGAACTACTACCAGGGAAGTTTTCTGGCAGCCAGGTTTGCTTCTGCAGGAGGATAAGGTGAAGATTTTTCTAGGCTATGAGGAGGTTTTACAGATAAAACCTCCATGGCTAAAAATCAATAATAAAGGTAATGATAATGGATCTTTTTTGTAGCTTGAGGTCAGTAGCTTGCAGACACATCTTTTATTTTACAAGGCTACAAGAAACATTAAGTGGTAGCATTGTATCAGACTCTTTAATACTAATCTGTTGGCATGATACATTAATGTCTTATTTTAATTTGTCTTAGAAATACTGAAATCTGCTAATGTAGAGACATTATGAAAAAAATTGCTGTTATTTTTTCCTTGGCTGATCCTTTCTGTGCATGTTGCTCTGTACATCAGTGGTTTTTTTCTTCTTCAGGAAAAACAATTTCAAATTGTTGTCTTGGCTATACCTTATGTTTATTGCTTGATTTCCCCTATTTTCTTAGATTCAAAATGGCTCCCTCCCTTGTGAGATGAGAAACACTGTCACATGCTTAGTAGATTTGCTCACTTTACCTTAAATTTGAATATAAAGTATGGTATTTGAGTGTACAGCAAACACAGATTAATTTCATATGCCATTCCAATACTTTTAAACGGGCCTGTACAAGTGATGTCAATTATACAGGCATTTGTGTAAATGTATGTTATCTACTATCTGATTGTCATAAAAATCAAAATATTTTTTTTGTGCCAAGTGTTTCGCAACAGGAGAAGCTCTGTCCAAGACAAAATGCAAGAATGCAAGACCAAAATTAATACAGTTACTTGACAACTATCTAAATGCTACGGTCCTGAGAATGGTGAAACCTGGAGAGACAGGTTCCAAACACCAGAAACTATTGAGAAATCTTGCACTGCAGCCATGCGAAGTTCAAGCTCAGGTTAAGCTCTAGAGCACTGTGACTGGCCGGGCTAAGTCAAGTTTCAACAGATTTCTGACACCAGCACTGTGTGCGGTGAAAGAGTATCAGCTCTTGTCACCGTTGAGAACAGATCGTCTTCACTTTGGACATGTGCATTACTGTAACTCTATCCTGCTGGCACTTTCAAAACTTCAAAACATTGAGTTCTGTGTGAGAATAAAAATTGCAAGACATTGCGAGTCTCTGCTTGTTGCGCGTTGACTAAGCTCTGGCTGTCAAAGGCCTTGACATGTCATATGAATTTGCTGACAGGCTCCTCTTCAGGTGCGCTGGTGAAAATGTCACGAAATTTAAAAAGAAACAGCATTTACCAAAAGTATTTAATTCTTTCTTCGTGGCCTTCTGTGTTCTTTGCTGACAGTCTACTGACTGATGCAGAAAGAGAGACGGAGGTAAGGACATCAAAGTGCAGGTGGAGAGTTAGTAACATAGGGGTCGAGCAGGATGGAGGGATCACATCACATGAGATAAAAGGCCAGGAGTCTTTCACACACCAAAACAAGACCACCGCATCACCAAGGCCCCAATATCTCTCACCTGCTACGACAACCTTCAAAAGGTCTTGTATTATCTTTTGTCTACAAAGTGTCTGGTAGTGTTAGTGACGAGGGATGTGTTAGTGTGTGCGCTCGGACTTGTGTGTTGCATGTGAGCGTTTTAAGCGTAGGAGATAAAACACCACATCCATACGGGAAAAAGCAAAAGAAATGAGGCTGCGCTCGTGGCGCCTCACCGGTGTGTGCGTTCTCTCCGAATAATCTGCACAGACTCTCGCTCGCCGTTTGTGTGCATGCTGATACCTTTCGTTTTCTTTTGCCTCATCTCTGAAGCTCCGCTCTCTCCCCGTATTTGAGGTGACTCCACAGCTTGTAAGCCTTTCAGGTCAGACTAAAGCAACCATCACACAGACGGGATAAGCTTAGAGCTGTGTGTAACCAGATTTGATCCTGCAACATTGTTGGAGATGTTGTACTCTAGACAGTAGCTTGAGACATGCTGCTGTTCTTACCCCTGACTTCGCTGATTCTGTCTCGCGACCCTGTCTGAGAATATTTTGATATTTTATGTTGATTCTTTCACCTCTCTTTAATCATTAATCACCCAGAGTCTTCCTATATATCAAACATATCTCAATCTGAAAATGTATTAAAGTCAAAACCCAGTCTGACAAGTTGATGAATTAATAATAATGTTCACATGAAGGTCTATTCACACTGGGTAGAAGAGTGCCGAGAATCAAGGTCTGCTCAGAAGTATCATTTTTGGACTTGTGAGATCTGTGTGAAGCGTCTGAATAAAACATTACCTTCGAAATATTTAGAAAGGATCATTTTGCTAATTTAATACTGGTTGGAGTCACATCAAACACACGTTACTCCAAACGTACTTTTCAAGTGTAATTTCTGTGTTTGGCAGAACTGGGCTTTGATGCTATTCAGCTCTGTTCTGCTTCAATGGATTTTGTGTTCTTGCCCTAGAAAGGTTCAAACAAGTTTACTGTGAAAGAGTTTTTGAATGTAGCAGTGTTTGAGTCATCTGATCTTCTTTTTCAGCCGCCTTATTACATCATAGTCTTCCAATGGTATAGTAAGATAGTGTAGCATGAACAAATGTTAATCCAGATTATTATTTTTGCATGTGAAGAACAGTGTGAGATAACAAAAAGATCAACGAGGCCAAACATGACTGAGAGTTTAGTGGCTGTGTGGGGCTGTGAGCCCCAGTTAAAATTTCAGAATAGTAATGTGTTCACAGTTAAATTGCTGAGATGTTGTCAAAGTCATTTTTACCATGTTCACCATATTATTTTAACATGCTGTTAGCATTGCTAGCATTTTGTAGTAATAAACATGGAATAGGGAAGGATGGGACTGTTCTAAGTTTTGCAGCGATTTGGTCATAAATGTAAGCACAAAATCTAAAATTCACCTTACCTAATTAGTCAAACCATAAACAGATGTAAAATTGCATATGTGACATCTACAAGTAGATAGTTGAAGGAAAGGTGAGGGGATCAACGATACCACATATCCTCTTCATGAATCATGAATACAATACAACACAACCTATTTAACTATTATAAACCATTAAATAGTGAGATTTGAGTTTGAGCCGATGCTAGCCAATGCTAGCATGAGTGAAATATAATCATTATGACTGTAATGGCTTTATTTGTTTAAAGTATAGCAAGCATTAACAAAAACTTCAAATGTAAAAAATAAAAACTAAAGTAGTGTAAATTATGTGAAGTTTATTAAAGGTTATAACCCTGCGCAGTAATGCAGTTAAATAGTTAATTATGTGTTAATACATTTTTCCAAAACCTTGTGACTATCACTGTAGCGATGGAGGAATCTTTCCCTGTCCTGCTCTACAATATCACAATGAATGGGATGATTCAGCATCACAACTTTGTTCATCAGCAGGTACAGAAGACGCAGGGTGTGTCTGCTAAACAGCAGGGGACTGACTGTAATGATGCTGCTTTTGGCAATGCCCTGTGTGAAGTTCGAGGCTTCCAGCTGTTACAGCCCGTCTCAGCAATTCTTGTTCATCTGTAGGAGGCGGTGTGACCTGCTGAGTAAGAGTGAGTCAGTTGTTGTTATGGCCAAAGTTGGAGGATGGTTGGAGGAAAGATTAGTTTCTTGTGGAGATCCCAACCTTTTATGAATGCCAGTGGCATTCTATTTCAGTAGTGTTTTCTTCTCCTCAGTTAGCATCCTGGTGTCAAGGTTGAATGGTCTCAGACATGGTAACATGACATCTGCTTCTGTTTTTTGCTATGTTTTCTTTTCGCCTGTCTCTCTTATCCTCTCGCTGTCTGTGGCCCAAAGTAGTCCCCAACACTAAGATAGTCTCCAGTAAAAAATAAAGTATATACTGTAAAGAATGTGTTGCAGACATGTGATAGTTGGAATCCAGAGAAATCTCTGTATGCGAGGGAGAAGGCTGTTTTTAATGGAGGCGCTCTGATGGTGCTGAATTAAAAATAGATGTTACTCTGTAGTGGAAATCACTGCATGAACATGGGATGTCCCTGCATCCACACATGTAAGGGAAAAAAAAGAACATATAAACAAGATTTAGAAATGTCTCATCTGGGTCCAAGCTCGTTTTCGATGGAGTGAAGGGAAGGTGAAATCCTTCCTGTGATCTCACAAGTCCAAATTTTCTGTTGTTTCTGATGGACACTGCCTCTGGACTAAAGAAGGGATCATCCAGCTTGTTATCAGGACATGGCTCACAAGTCAGCATCTGTAATGATACGGGGGTGCATTTCCACAGCATAGGAAACTTGTACATTTGTAAAGGCACCATGTTTTTACCTGTATGAAATGACAATTGTGGTATAATGTTGAATGTTAAACGCTACCGCTATACCTCAGGGTATCAGTAAAATAAACATATCATAGGCCTATTTTCTCAGTTTCCTCTTTGCTATTATTTTCCAAAACTATAAGATAGATATAGTGAACTGTTAGATTCAAGATTCAAAAAACTTTTTTAATTCCAGGGGAAAATTGTTTCCATGGTGTCGCTGACTGTTTCTAAATGAGATTATGTGGTGCGGGTAAAAAAGTAGATACTTTCTGGATTCTTCATTTAAATGCTGTAAATAGCTATGAGGTAAGTTGCTTTCACTGCTGTGTGTGTAGTGTTTTTAAACAACTGAAACAAAGTCAAGTAAAAACTTGGTGAAATCGCCAAGATGCTAAATGATTTATAAGGCTAAAGTATTTGTGCCTAAAGTAGATAATAGATGATATCTGGAATATTTGGAATATTCTAATATTTCATACTTGATAAAAAGCTATCCCTAAGGGGTTTTCTGGTAGGAAAAAATATAATTTCTACTTTCAAAATTGATGTAGTCTTTCTTCAAATGGCTGGCCCCCTTAATTTCTTTGCTTAAGTATGAATGCTAATGTGACTTTCAATAATACTATAGGCCAGGGGTAGCCAACCCTGGTCCCAGAGAGCAACAGCCCTGCTTGTTTTCCAACTGCCTCTGCACTTACAGCTCCTGATTGGCTGAACACACCTGATCCAGGTAATCAACAGTGGGAAAGGGAGGGATAGCTGGAAGCAGGACCAGGGTTGGCTACAGCTGCTATAGGCCTTGTCAGGGCGGGAACTCAAGCTTTCTAGCTGCAGTTGTGAATTATGTATTTACTGCAGAGAGAAACTAAAGGAAACACTGTTCTGCAAGCAGACTGACAGCTTTCATAACCTGTGGATATTTCCTCTTTTCAGCAACAGAGCTCTTAAAGTGGTACAGTTTGTTTTGCCTTAACATGACTAAGACTTTTTACCTCTGTGCACTAATGCCTAAAGATGCCAATGCATTTAAATGCAAATAATGACTACATGAGTAATAATCAGCAAAAGGTGAAGCATTACTGAAATGCTTTGTCATTTTTTTCTTCTCGTAGCATTCAGTTTTTAATAATATAGCAGAAGAAATACTGAAGTTGTCCATTGTGTATGCAGGGACTGAATAAAAAGACTGTAAGGGTAACAATTGTGGAAAATCAAACAACAATTCCCAGCAGTGATTATACAAAATAATGTTAGAAATCCAAATCATTCCATTTGCATAATTGTGTTTACAATGTAAAAAAAAAAGCTTACAATAATAGCTGCTTTTGCTGGCGCATGCACAACTAGGCCATGTAATTTGCTCCTGCGTGTGTGTGAGGGGCAGATCAGAGGTTTGTAAATTGTTTATCTTAGTGCAAAAGTGCAAAATGCTCGACACAACATGGGACGGCACGGCGAGTCAATGAAGCGTGATAATAATGCAAGAAAGTCAGCAAGAAAAAGATGAGCGGAAGGATAAAAGAGGGGCTCCAAAAGCAAAGAGAAAGCCTGCAGAAACCAAAATAAGCAGCTTGTGGAGAACCTAATGCAGCCCTGCAATAAACAAAATTACAGATCAGCCTGGCTTCGGTTCACATTGCTGAAACCGCAGAAGCTGATTTCCTGTTTATCTAGATATGGGAGAGTTAAGGCGTAATTTGAATCCATATTTCATCCGCCTTAACGGGAGGTTTTTCCCGACTTGACATCTTTGTGGTGACAAACACACAGCCAGTCATATGACTCATTAGTGAGTGCGTGTGTCATGTTGGGTTAAGGGTTATGCTGTGTCCACGCCGAGCATGTGAGCCGGCGCCTGTCGGTGCGTGAGGCATGGGTGGGTGTGCGTTTGTTCACCATTTAAACTCAAGGTTCATTGTAAGAACGTGTAGACAGGATAAACCTGCAGGGCACTTTCTCATACTTCCCCCGTTGAGCTTTGCTGTAAGATGGAGGAGAGTGAAGGGGGCGAGGGAGGAGAAGTTGTCAGGAGTCAAACTGAAAGGAAATATGTTGTAGAGAAGATAGGAGCTCAGATAGAAAACAAGCACTGAATTTAAATACATCCAGGAGAAATACTAATCCAGAACAGGCATGAACCTGTTGATTAAGGTCAAGGCAGCGCTAACACAGGATTTCAGCACAGATTCTTGTCAGCAGTGGAGAAGTTCAGTGACCAGAGGATCGGCTCACAGAAAACTTTATTCATGGTTAAAAACAGCTATACAGTGAAGCACAGCCATTCACATCATTGTGATGTTTGTCACCCACGCTAATACTCATCCTCGCCTCCAAATCAAAAGGTTACATTGGGTTATATTTTCTAAGAAACAGCTTGTTGCATCCTTTTCAATAAACACCAGTAAACACCTGAATTTAGGCCATGAAGAACAAGAAGCTCAACAACTTTCACTCATATTCCCCGTTGGACATCTTGCGACCTCACATACTGACACGTTGTGCAGACACATGCTGTAAAGGCGTAAGGTTTTATCAGTACATGGGCCTCACTAATTAGCACTGCACACCACAGAGGAGTTTAATATTCTATAAACTGCAACCTTGGCGTTGATGCTAAAATAATCTGCCAAGGCAAAGTCACTGTTAATTACAAAAAGGAGGGCCTCACAATGCTGGTTTTGTTGTGTGACAGGAGTTTACGCAATCAGTCAGCAATGCAAAAGGTGAGCTTCCCCCAGGCCACGTCTTTGACAGCTTCAACTGTCACCGCTATCAAAATATATTGACTTCTCCTGGGTGTTTGCTGACGGCTAAACACAAGGCAAAGTCGCTTAGGCTCCCGCATGAAACATTATACAATAGCCAATAAATTTTGAGCCTAAGCCTTGGCCTTAAAACCTTAACGCATAAATGTAAAACGACCTCACTTGTCAGGAAACACCCTTTTAGCACTGGCGTCTTGGAGTGGGTGGGAGCGGGATGTTGAAGTCCATCAAACCGACTTGCCAAGGATCAGTTCTTTTCCAGGGAGGAAAACAGTCTGTCTGCTTAATGTTCATTAGTAAGTGGTTCAGTCAGTTTGAACCTATGTCTGGTGAAGTGAATTTGGTGATTATCAGCATTTTAGTTGGAACCACTTCAGATCTGCTCAAGTACCTGTTCATTGATCCCAGCTGTCATGTTCTGTGTGATTTTAGAGGGTATATTAAATAATGCTACTAATAATAGCTACTGCTACAATAAATCTGTCATATAAGTGCTTAGATTGAGTTCGCATTTTATTACATTATCAATAATATCAGCTCTTTATTCACTTTCCAACTGTAAATTAGCTAATAATTCACTATTTTTTGAATAGTGAAAATGTTTTGTCCAGTTACACATAACTTTTTGACTTTTTGCTTGCTAATTTGTTTCATGGTTTAAATATTTGCTCGTGCCCAGCTGTGGAAGTACCCCTTGGGTATGCATATCCCTGTCTGAGTGTCACTAATCTATTCACCAACTGAGCAAACTGAACCAGACTTGTAGTTCATCCTTGGGGAATATTGGCAAACAGCAAATGACATCAAATCTCTTCATGTTCCATGAACTTGACACCACTGATTGGTTTATTAGGCCCAGGTTTATTAGACACAGCCGTCTTTTAGGACTCTAATGCGGGAGTGGTGCAACAGTATACTGCCAAGGGGCAGCATTCACTGTGTGCGAACAGTACCAATAAATCAGCCACCCGCTCTTTATCTCTGCACTGCCACAGCAGTTAACGGGATTGGAGAGTGGCAATTTCCATGTAGCATAATTACATCAATCTGATTACAAATTATGCTAATCCTATTACAAAAAGTGCTAATGGAGTAAAATGGAGATATGTTATGAAATATTTTGAACACATTTGAGGAGCTCAAGGCACTTTTATTTTCTAGGGTTGCAAATAATGGTAGAATTATTCGACTTATAGTGTGGAATTATTAAGATAAATCTATTTGGTTCATTTCTATTCATAGTACATGCACAAATAATATCAACATAGCACTGATGATCTTATAATCATGGCACCTAGTAAAGTTTTTGGAGATAGTAGCACTAAATTTCATTGTCTGAGTGACCTTGGCCTGTTTCAGCCCTGCAGCTGCTCAGTCTGTCTGACTTGCCTATGTGCACCACAGCAGCAGCTGAGGAGCCATTTTGGGGCCTGATGTATTCAACAGCTGGTGGTGGCAAGCCCACGGTGGGAGTAGAAGAAGCAGAAGAAAGCGTTGAGGGGGGGCACAGGGTTGTCTGTCTGTTGAGCTGTGGAAATGTGTGACACAGAGCATGTCGGACGATGGGCACACGGCCAAATGGTAAAACAGTGTTTGCGGGAGGAACAGAAACAGCACTCTGCTCGCTTCGCCTTTTCTTCTAATATCACATTTAATGTGCAGCTATAATCGACCCATCACTCAAACTACTGTGTAATGCATGCCATGAGAACGGTGCATGCAACCCGCTCATATGCTGTGGGTTTTAGGAGCGAGATTGCATTGAGACTTACTTCAGTTCACAGGTCTGTTCCCAATGCAGGCTGGGTATGCATGTGTGCGTGCAGACACGGTGTGGATTTTTAAGACATGAGCTTCACTTTAGTAGTGAAAAAAAAAAAAGACAAAGTGGACGGAATCCCATTTTCTTACATTCCCAGGACGTGTTTACATAAAATCAACATTAGTGGTGTCAGGTAATGGAGAAATCTCTGCCAGTTTGAATGTTTACAGACACGAGAGGATATGAAAGAGGGAGTCGTTTAAGCAAAAGACATTTGTCTTGAAATATCCCAAGCCTCTAGCAAAGTGCTCACTCAATACTGAGGATACTCATGCACAGCCAGATGTTCACAGCACTTCTTTTATTCCTTTTCTGGTCCGACTCGGAGTGTTGCAGTGCGCACAGAGCATCGATTTGGTTAAAATAAAGCAGGGTACGCCGCATGAAGGTGGAGTTTCCTGTAAAGTTGTTTTTCTCAAAAGTAAATTATCCCCCATCCCTGAAGTGACACTCAGAGAAGAATTTGTGTTTCTCTCTATCATGCAACCTGCTGTGTGTGTGTTACAGTTTCTGTCTCTCCTTACAAATTATGCGCACTGTGAACTCTTTCTACAGTCTGTGTGTTTGTTTTTAGGAGAGTCTGCTGAGATGACAAGACAGCTGAGCAAATAAAGAAAGAGATAAACATTTGGACAGGACACATCAGGTGGCTGGTGAGCAGTATCCAGATGGCACTGTGATGAATTAGACTGTGAACCATTGATTTAGTTTGATGCTTTTCTCAGTGTTTTCCTCTTTGATTTGTTGTCTTTGCAATTAAGATTTTAGGACATCAAGACTTATATCAAAACATTTAATGGCTTTTAATACTAAGCATTTTTTTTCTCAAGAATCACATTTGTTTTCACAGCTACAACCCTCTGTGTGAATATGTGCGACCAGGCTTCCCAATCAAGCCGGTAACGTCATTATACAAACAAACCCTGAATCGGGTTGTTTTATGTTTACTTGGGATATTTAAAAAAGAAAAAACTGAAAACACATCAACAACACAATATTCATCACATTGTAGTTGTATTGTTTCACTAGATATGTGCTCATTTAGTCTTTGAACATTTGTTAATTGGATACCAAAACAAAGAGCTGAAAGATGCTAAAATGCTCAACAGAACTGCAAGTAAACTTCCAGAGAGATTTTCTATTTTCAACAACAACAACAGATTTTGCTTGGTAAAAAAAAAATCTTTTATTTTTTATCACACTGAGTTTGATTTTACCAACTTTTCTCCAGCATCAGGATGTTTCTTAGCAGTAACAATCAGCTGGTTGTCACTTAAAAACTTTCAGCACAGCAGACAGTCTGATCAACTTTGTTTCATATAACGCTGCACTGCCGAAGAACTTCATCAAGACAAGTTGCAGCATAGAAATAAATAAAAGTGCACCTGTGTATACAGGCACTGTTCTGCCAGCACAGCCAACAACTCAAACTCAAACTGTCCCACAAACAGTAGGTTTTAAAGCAACAGTTATAGAGCTTCAGCTCCTGCAATGAAACTCTCCTGTCCTGTCTCCTTCTTGTCTGTATTGGAGGCACGTGCATTTTCCTTTTTAAAATTCTTCTACTCAGTAGAATGAACACAGGGTCACTACTGTGAATGTGAAACGTGAACTACTATGTGAAAATCGTTTCTGTTACAACTTTTTATTCACACATTTCCTCTGTGTTTGATGGGAATAGTGCAGTGCGTGTGATTGACCACCAAAATGTTTTTCATATTGTTTTATTTGCGTCACTCCTGATGCGCAAAGGCCTTAACTGTAACGTTTTGTGTAATTCTTTATGATGTTTATGTCAATGTGTGACACCTTTTTTCACTTTACAATCATTTGCTCAGTTGTTGATATATATATTTTAATTAGTGCAAATATAAGAAATAAGGAGCCATATAAGGGACAAGGACAAATATAAGGAACATCTGTTAGTCTCCAATTGTCCCATACACATATACATGTTCTGTTTTGGTATCAAATCATGATGCGCATAAGTTATATGACAAGAATCGTATGAATACAGGAAAGAGAATATTAAATATGTCCAAACCACTGTAGAGAGTAACCAAATTATTCCACAAAGCTGATCAGGAAGTCACAATCTGTAGTAGGACTGGAACAGTGTCACAAACTATATACACAACACTAGTGAATAAAATATGAGTTTACTCAGATTTCTGTTAATTTTATTTATTAAATAAAATTAAATTTGCACCATGTTTAGACGGAAACTTGACTATTTATTACGGTAATCAAATCTTTTACATTTGCTTATATTCATATGGGAAATTAATAAAATTTTCTACAATACACAGCGTGATAAGTAACATCCACTCATTGTACTGTACATTCTGTGGCTTTTACTTAGGGCTTGAATGGAGGAAAGGGAAAAGTAATGGGTGCAGTAGAAGGTCTACTCCCCCTGTCTAATCAGTAAATCAAACAGTTTAGTGGATACTGGATGTTTAACACACTATTTCAGTTGCTAACATGATGTCTACTTGTATGAACCATCTAAATACTCCTTAAAGCACTCATTAAATGGTAAATGCTGTGAAAGGATTTTTTCTTAAAATGCTTTCTAAATTCCATTTGCACCGCTGGTAGTCAAGGCTCAGTTTTACGATGATTTACTGCGATTAGCCCACAGAGGTTAGACGAACAGTGCTGCCATATCCTCATTTGACACAGTATACACCTCCTCCGGTGCAACCAAGGTGTGCCAATGAATATTTCAGCGTCAAACTGGAAATATATACCTAAGTCACATGCCCTGGCACAGGCTGCGCCGCTACAGGTAGGTACTCTCAGAAAACATGGGTAATGTATCGAGACTTTATGGGCTGGGGTCACTTCTTTTTTGTCTTTTCTTTTCTGATAAGTGAAAGTGGCTGTAGTTATGGAGGACTTTAGAAAGATTGCTTTTGCTCAGCTGTCATACATATCTTTAACTCTTGCAACATATTAAATTAGATAAATAGAGTTTTGCTTGACATTTACTTAAGTTTGAAACAAGCTCAGATGTGGACACTGAATTCTTTTTTTGCATTTACTAGCATGTATACAAACTTCTTATGGTTTGTTCAGATGTCAGTGGCAGTACTGTATGTTAACATGTCATTTTTTTCTGATTTAACTAAACACTTATAATCGTACCCATAAATCCATCTGTAGGACTAAAGCAAGCATGGTGTCACTGACTTAAAGCTAGATTTGAAGTTGCTCTGACTACAGATTCAGATGTGTTAACGCAGAAGGTTTTAGGCAATACAGACCTCACATGGCTCATCAAAACATAAGCTCGTCTTACAGTTCTTGTATTTCAGATCTCCTTCCCACAATTACAGTATAAAGCCAAGCACAGGAATTGCCTTTAACCAGTCACTGTACAAACACTTTGACAAAAACCATGCATGAAAAGGCTTACTTCTTCCCCCAGCGATATTTAATGAAAGAAAATTTACAAAGAGGAAACATGACACTCTGCTTTTATAAAAGCCCCAGAAATCTATGCAGGCCTAACAAGTGATAACGTTGGACTTGGTAACTGTGTAGCCAGGATCTCATAAGGATGTGCAAGCACAGCAGCCATTATTTGGACATGAGAGGCACATTATCCTTGGCTGCTGGCTCTGAATGTGCAAGAAGCGCTCCAGCTCCAAAGGGGCTACGAGTCCTATTCAGGGTTTTACTCCTCCTCCCTTTCACTCTCATTCATGACAATGTGGCATATCATCGAGCATCCATCACCTTTCATTTCTCCAAACCACTATCATAAGCGATATGCCATGCATCAAGTGTGGTTCTGCCAGTTTAGTTTCCATGAGATGTTGTCAGTCAAACTTAAAAGTAAAGACATTTGCAAAGTAAATAAGGATGCCTTTCTGACACCACAAATGTGTGCCTAAGACTGCTGTCGCCATGGTACCACCTGTCAGCATCGTTGTCGCCAGTGTCGCCATGGCAGCGTGGGCTGATGTTAATCTTTTCTGTGGGTGTGACAGTCTGTGGTCGGACAGAGTGGGAACTCCAGGGGGGTGTGGTGAACGTGTCAGTTAGCTACTGTTTGGGAAAAGATCATGTTAAAGAACAGAGAATGGGTTTTTGAAATGAAAAAACAAAGTGATTCACAGACCTGTGGTAGTTTTTTAACCTTTTAAGCTGTATTTTTGTATTGTTATCCATGTTGGTACCATTACTTGCTTTAGCCCAGACTAAAAGATTAAAAAATATTGTATGGACTGCTGCGCAGTTTGGTAGAAACTCTCATTGACCCCAGAGGATGAACCCTAACACCTGACTTTTTTTTTCCCATGTCTCAACAGATGTGGGGCAGCTTATGTATAAATTCCAGTGACTTTTGGTGATCTCTTGAATTTGTGTTTACCACCATCAACATTTTTTGGTAATAAAAATCTATCAGATAAATTGACACACTCACTGTAGACATTCAAGTTCCCAAAGCATGAATCCTAATGACTGTGGTGATGCCCTGGCTTTTTCTTTAGTGTCACCGTGAGGTTACATTTATGTTTCTTGGTGCAAATCTAAGCATTTATTGAATATATTGAAAAATATATTGCAGTATATTACAATAAATTTTCAATAACTTTTTTCTCTAGCAATATCATTATATCAGAATAGTAATTTGTTCTGTGACCTAATATCATTTGATTCACATCGGCCTCTGCTTATTTTTCAAGCTCTAAAACTAAACAGTAGTCAAAGCCTGACAGAGCTGCTAGCATGGATGACCAGGTAAGACAAACCTCCCATTGACAGTGGTCAGTGTGTGTTCTGGAGGAGTAGCGGAAGAATATGAAAGACTTTCTTTTCCCCACCTTTCTGTTTGTTCAGTTTGGTCTGTTTTTCTCTCTTGGGAGAAACAGACCCATGCATGGAACACATCTGGGACTTGATAGGACTGGACTGGTCAGGATGTGTGTATTGGATAGGGGAGTACCAACATACTATAGTGGGTACTGGGTGCTGGAGAGAATCACCACTATTTTCTTTTCAATAGCGTGCCGTGAGCAGGTTTACATTGTAGCTGTGCCATATGCTCTCCCCAGGAAATGGGCTTTATTAATACATTTAAGGGCACGTCAGGCTTTGGGGACTTATGGGCTATGTAAGCCAGTGTGAAGGTGCATTGTTGGAAACTTTTCACAAATAAAGACGGGGTAAAAGTGGAAAAAAAAGATTGAAAGAAAAACATTCTCTAGGGGCCTGTGTGGAGCAAGGGACCGACCGGTTTCAGTATCTCGGGGGAGAGGGCTGTTTTAGCTGAGCCTCTGTGTTCCAGGTGTTGCTTTTTAATTGGCAATTCCGTGAGCAATAAAGCATTTCACTTACTTTCGCTTGTAAAGTGCTTTCATTCCATCTCCAAATGATGTAATTACCCTGCCGTCCCAGGCGAGAGGGCGGCAGGAGAGGAGAGGCATTTGCTCTGTGCAGCTCGCTCTCTCAGCGAGAAGCCTGGTGAAGGGTTTCCTGCAGTATGTTTTCATTTAAGAATCCAAACACTATAAAGTAAGGTAGTCGTTTGCACAATAAACGTGCGCTTTAATTTCATTTTGAGCTCTGCCTGCTCTGTGTGTGTCTAACATTAATGAAAACCAAAATCATAAAAATATAAGTTCAGAGTGTCTTTGATGTATGAAGGTCAGCGGGGGATGCAGATGGTGATTGATCTTGTTTGTCCAACATTAATCTTTTATTGGTTTTCATAAAGCCGCGGGACCGTATTTTTATTTTAATCGCAGTTTGAGGCTGACGTCTTTAAAAGAACGATAACTAAACGCTTCATACATTTTTGCTTCCCTTTCTGCTGTGACACATCTTGCTTATAGCTTCATTAGAAATTCTAGCGCCAGTGCAAAAAGGTTCTCCTTCATCCTTCTGAGGGGATAGGATGAGAGGTTTACAATTACAAATATGCTAATGAAGTCAGCAAAACCGTGGAGCGATGTTATCGTTTAAAATTTAATGGAAAAAAAAACTTATTTTCCTGTTTGTGTAGTGTGGAATTCCCTCTGAGACACAGAAAGGTGAAAACCAAAGCCAAGTGTCTGTCGGCCAACCGTGCAGAGAAGTGTAACACTAACCTGAAGTCATTTGACTAAAGCTGATCTCAAGAACCACCTGAGGATTGTGAACCCTCAAGTACAAGTTCAGCCTGTCAGCTTGTGGCAAGCAGCAAGCTCTGAAACATAAACTGCTGTGGATCAACATGCGTACTAGTGAAAAACGCTTAATTCTGCTGAAGCTGTACGACCAAATAACCCAGTGAGGATGTAAAAACACGGAGGAGAAAGTCAAAGAGAAAACGTTCTTTTCACATCAGGCCTACCTGGCAGTGTTTTTGCATATCAGACCTCCCCGGTGACTGTCAGTATTCCAGCAGTGGCAACACTGCCAAAAAACACAAAAACAAGCTGTTCACTATCACCGCCGTTCCCATGGGAACCGGCCATAGAGGGTGTGCCTGCTCCAACACTCATCTGCACAGACAGTATGCAAACCTACTCCCCAGCGTGCTACACAAACCAGGAGAGGAACAGAGAGGGAGAGAATGCTGTACAATACCTCCACCACCACCACCCCTAGACCCTTTCTTCTAAGAACTGGGGCCTCATACAGAACCCTGTTATCAGTGTAAGCGATTAGCTGGCCCCGCTTGTGAAAAGTGCCACAAGGGGAAAAAGGATCAGGATTCCTGAGATGTTGGCCCTGCAGTGCTCATTCGCACACTTTCCCTCTGTTCTGCAGTCCCAGCTAGTTTTGAACAGCAGCGCTCTCGGCTCAGCCGCTGGGAATGTGTGGTCTTTATTAAGGAGGGGGAGGAGTGAACAGCACAAAGTAGACTGGCAAAACAATAAACAAACAAATGCCCGATCAGCCGCAGTTAGGGGAAGTCACTTTCACACTGACATCTTTTAAATGCATCACTTTGTTCTCTTGTTGTAACTGGCCTGTGCTGTCAAGTTGGGGAATTAGCACCCCTCCACACTCCTCTGCTGCATCGCCACAGGTGGCACAAACACCGTATAATTAGAATAGAGTGTACCTGCAATCATTCTGCATCATTTTATGGAAGCTAATGCAAATGCACCACAAAACAAGTGTCAGGGATAGTTAATTTCAAAGAACAGTCAAAGGTTCGCACAGAAGGGCCATAAACTAAATGTGTTATTCTGTTGTTGCCATGGCTTTGGATTTACTGTACAAGAAAATCCCAGAAAGACTGTGTATTGTAAATCAATATAAATTAGCTGATTCTAAGAAAAACCACACAATACTTTGATTCAATCACACTGCAAAAATACAACACGTGTATAAGTACTGTGATTGTGACCTCTGGGACGATATTTTTATTCACTGGAGGTGAATGAAATTAAAATGAGCATCGAAAAGTAAAAATAAAGTGAACAGCAACATCTTCCACAAACTGTCCCCACTTTACTGTGGATAATCCTCAATACTCACTGTTCCCACTGGAACAACTATTTCCAAAAACCGTTAGTTCCGTGTTAAACACTTTTCTAAAACTTTGATATCTCACATTCTGTGCACAGTTTTAGAGCCACCCTAAATAAAAGGAATACTGAATTAGAAGAGAAGGCATACAGCAAACCCTACCTTCTTCAGCATTATGTTACATATTTTGTAGTGTACGTTTTGCTGTGGTTGTACTGTGTCATACTGAGAGATGGTGAGAGGTGGAAGAAAAGTTTAGTGCACTTTAAACACACTGCTCAGACACTGGCCTCTCCTTTTATTTAGATGTACGTAGCTAACTTGACGTGTTACCTTTCTTCTTTCAGCAGTTAGCGTCAGGTTTGCAATGGCAGTGTATGATCCTAACAATGTGAAGATCAAAACCACAACTGCTGCTGCGCAGTCTTTGTTTTTGGTTGCTATGGCTAGTTAGCTGACATTAGCTAGCTGCCATTATTGTGCACTGAAATGAAAGTGGAGCAACATTAGTAACAGTTGTATTAATATAAAAAATAAACATTTGAAAATATAATGAAATAAAAAACCTTTCTCCCTCCATCACTTCCATAATTTGCTTTGTTTCAAGTATCATTATGAAACATTTCTTAAAAAATATCTGTATTACTCATGATCGATTCTTGCATTTATTTTTTTCTTTCATTGCATTTTAGTCCTAATCAGTTGTAAGTATTTAATTGCTTTTGTTAT
>OMLM01008958.1:120058-130068 GCA_900302695.1 Helostoma temminkii | reverse complement strand
ACTAGCATATTTCAGTGTCCGTGGCAACACATAGTTTTGTTTTAAAAAATTGTTGGAGATATTTATTATGTATTCAGATAACTGTGCTAGTTTACAGCCTAATATATTTACAAGTAGCAATGCAACAAGTAAAAAAAAAAAAAAACCTGTGTAGTCATGTTGAAAAACTGACCCTTGTAAATGAAGTTTTATATACAGTACGTTAAACCTATTATTAATGATAGAATCATGCAAAGAGAATTTTAATGTTATTTTAATTTCATGTTCAAGGGCTATTTAACCTACAAATAGATACTTATGTCATGTTCAACCAAAGATGCCAACTAGCTATTTCTTTTTGTTTTATAGCTGATCGTTACAAATTAAAAATCCGTTTTTGGCCTGTTGGTCAGACTGAACAAGACATTAACTGGGGCTCTGGGAAACTGTCATGGACATTTTTCCCACATATGGACATTTAATGGTCCAAATTTGCCAGGTTAACAAACCAGAAAAAATGTTAAGTGAAAAGTAACAATCAACATCTAACATAGCCCTCAAGTAAATGTAGCAGAAATGTAAATTATGAGACTAACTGAGGTGACATTCACTCACCCTGAATTATATGCATCAACATTCATCCGTCAGTTCTGAAAATATGTCACTAATGTGTCAGTGAAAGTGACAGCTCATCACGTAGCTTTTGAGTGTAGGGGTTCAAGTGCTGAAAGTGAGTTTTTCATTCATAATTGCTTTAGGGGACAGACATGTAGTTTTATATGGAAGTCCATACGTGAACATATTTGACAGCTAAGGTGTGTTTTCGTACAGCTCATTAAAACTGTCACTTACTGTAGCTGTGACAATTAAAATATCTGAAATTACTTTGACTGTTATAATGACTCATATCAGATTCCAATATATTACACATGAATTATGAAGACTATGAAGACAACAAGGTAGCTGTAACTGTTCTCCTAAATCGCTTTCTTCTTTTGGCACAACACAATAAAAGTGATCGGCATCCTGAAAGGCTACTGAATCAATTCTTAACAAGGATTACTATGAGTCAGCTGACCACAGCAGCCCGCTGAAGACATGAATCAGACGTTGTCTGGCTCTGGACATTGCCCGAGGGCAGAGCTCAGATATGCAGTGAGGGAGCAGAAGGAAGAGGGCTTAAAAAAAGAGAGAGAGCGAGCAAGAGGAGAGCTTTGAGAAAGAGTGAGGGGGGTAGGGAGAAAGAGGAGAGGGTGAGTAGACCATAGACTGGTTCTCTGGCCAAAGGAGAGATTTAGCACAAGGAGAAGATTGTTCTTACGCCGCCTCACCGTTCTCTGGGCATGTAGCAGGAGGACATGGCCTCTCTTGGATGAAAGAAAAATAGAGCCAAATACCAAAGGATAATGTGATTATAGGCAAGTACGAGAATGAAGGTTAATTGGAGTTAAGTGTCTATAAAAAACGACCCTATATATACACATCTAAAAGTCAATTTACATTCTGGCAGCATGGCTTGAATTCTTAGTGCTGTCTTTAAAATAAACACATAGCTCAACAGTTCCGAATGAATGTTGCAAATGTATATTTTCTGAAGATAATACCTTGACATTTGAAATTTAAATTATAGTCAATGGTTTCGACATGTCATTAGAATAGCATGAGAACAATGTGCTATAAGCATGTCCCCTGTGTTTGGGGGTCAAACAGAGCATTTCAGTGCCACCTGTGATAAATTCCTCCTATGGCACTTTTCATCAAACACAATCCTCCACTACCATCTATGCCTCGTTTATGTAGGACGTGTCATTCAAAGACAAATTACCATTGAAAAGGCAACATGTTTCACCTCAGAACATAACCTGTCCTGTGAAACATAACAAAGATACAGTAAATGTGGAAAAAAGGGAAAATATTTTTTATATTGACTATTTTTGCTATACTTCAGCTTCCATGATCTTCCATGGAGTCTTTTTTTCACTCCGAGATTCGCCTCAACACAAGGGATTGATTTGAATGATTTTCAAATGAATTGGTCAACATTTACTGGTACCTGATTCTTCTTTATGGAGCTATATACAAGGAAACAGCTTTCATTACTGCAATGTTCTGAAAAGCCCTGCAATTCAAGCCACTTACGATGGAAAATACCCATAAACATTCAAAACAGCCATTTAAATCCGACTTGTGTGCTCTTCTCTGTATGTGAAAGACCCAGGACCTGCCACACTGTAAATAACAAATTCAATTATTACACTGGCAATTAGGATAGTAAAATTAAAGTAAAATCAGCTTTACAATGTGAGTACTAGAAAACAGGCAAACATTTATTATAGTGCCCTGTAAAATGATTGTCCAGGTGGTTTGTCTTTGTTGTTGTTGTTGTTGTCGTTTGATTGATAATGACAATAACTGTGTGGGCTGAGCCGGTTGAGAGGTTGCATGTATGAGACTTTCACTGACTTCCTGTTGGCTGCAGGTACATATGAATGAGATCAAGTCCTGAAAAATTTCCAAATGTGACTGAACCGAAATGGTCCAATTCTGATGATTTGTGAGGTTTTGTGAAGAGTTTTGGGCCAGTACACCTAACGTGGTAAAATATTGAATCCTTACGTCAGAATCGTCTGGTTCGTAGGGGCTTGATTTGGACTCATGACCCATTTAGAGTTTCTCTTTTCTAAAGAAGTATTTATGTAACAGCTGCTAATGACTGTAAATAAAACAAAAAGTGACTGTAGATGTAGATGTGAAAGATTTTAAACACTAACAAGCATGGCTGACGGGCTTTTCTGAGTGGAGGGTAGCTTTCTAGCTTTCACTTTCAAAGTAAGCACCACTAGTCCTCCAACATATGTTTCAGTGTAGGCTACAGTCAGTAGTGTACCATGGTTGACAGTGCATGTCCTAGCAATACCGTTTCTAAAATGTCACTGAACAGCTGCCATAGGAAACACACCTAGAGATTTGCAGCTTAAATGTTTATACTGTAACAGTATGTCAAAATGCATTCTGGGAAAAATTGGGAAATAGATAGAGCATCATAAAAGTTTATATTTGTTCAGTTAAGTGAGTTTCAACTTTGCTTTACATTTTGAACAGTATTTTTGATGAACTTGATGAGAAAATGTAAACACCTCCCTGCCATTTTGTTATGTAGTGTACAGTGCTGTGCAGTGTATGATCGGGAATGCTGACACAAGTTTTACGGCCTGTAAAGCAGGGCAGTTCTTGTTTGCTTTGGAGCCTTCTGAAAGCGTTCAAAAAAGCATCTGTGAACGCCAGCTCAAAGTAGCTGCCAGCAGGCGTACAGCACACAACATAGAGCCTCAATCCTTGATTTTCTGCTTCAACCACACTCAACTTTGAACAGGCTTCACACTGATGACGCATTTTGGTATCAACCGCACGCCCCCCACCCCCCCACCTCCAATCTTATCAGAGATTTTATGTTCACACCTCGTAAAAAAAACGCAGTTTGTAGCTCCGAATTGACGCAACGTATTTACCAGTGATGTTGCACTGTAAAGCTATCGGTCCTAGTTTTTGTGGCGATGACACCGCTCCACTGACTCATGGAGCATTTTTCAATGCGTTTGGTGTGGTCGCTTGATGAGTTTGCAAACTTGTAAACTCTTGATTTGGTTCCTTTTCACAAAGAGAAAAAAATGCATCACTTCAATCACAGTATGCAAAGAAATGTCCTCTCAACTTATTGATTAGATTGGTTGCCATGGGAAAAAACAACAAAATATGCAATACACAACATCCTGTGTTAGTAGGTTAACCTGCAAAGACTGGCTCATGGTGACTGCTGCATTACATCACTTACACAGTCATCCAACCAAAGGTCTATGAGGCAGCGCAAACCCTGACCACTCCATCCTGTGATTCATCATGCAGAAATAAAATCTACACACGACCCAATGCCCTCAAATTATCAGATTCATAGCATTTTGTCCTGCTTTGGTATGCTTTCTAACCAGGAGGACCAGAGTTCTTCAGAACTCTTATTGGGGGTCTCTACGATGTTGTTTTGGTATGATTACTGTGTTAATACCATACGAAACAAACTGCAGAGAGAAAATGGGCTACAGTAGAGTTTGATTGAATTGGATAGATAGGTTTGGTGAAATGATGAAACTCTGGAAAAAAATGATCTTGTTGGCAGTCTGCGACCTGTCACTGGTTTGGGATAGAAAACCATCCAATGAGCTTATCTCCCCTCTACCGTCCTGTACAGCATAAAAAAACTATAAAGTTGACCCAAACATTTCAACCCAGAATTTTTTGATATATATATAGTACTTTTACATTATTTTGCTGGTACTGTTTTTCCAGGGTCTAAGTTTTTGTGCTGTGGTCACAGCCAGATATGATGTCACTATCATGTGGTCTGTGTTATGCTTTGCTAGTGACATATAGGCCAGTTTGAAATTTGATTTAAGTGGCTATGGCTAAGTCATTGAAAATCTGATTTGAATCAAATTTCAAACCACCTACGGTATTCCAGATTTCTTCCCATCTACACTTGATAAAAGCAATCTGATTCCAATCTGGATATGGCAAAAATGCTATTTTGGCTGCCAGTCACAATACCTAATGTCTGTCTTTACCCATATTCTCTATAGATAATTTTCCCTTGTGTGTATCTGTGTTTAAGCTTTTCTTCACTCTCTTCTCAACCTTCAGACACTGTGACATCATCCCTCAGTTCTGCTGTAGCAATACCCAAACCTATGACTCAGTGATGCGGGTTGGATCAGCGTTCTAGTCAACACAATACACAAGAAACTTCCAAATTTGACACCACACAGACACTATGCAACTCCCCGGCTCTGCTGTTATTGCTCACCTTTAAGTTTTTCTTTATTACACCGTCTCACCCATAATGAAACCCACAGCATATGATGAAATGAAATAATTCTTTCACGTGGGAACAAATGTAATAATTTTGTTTATATGTACTCTTTAATACCAGCTGATCCGTGACTCATTGCCAATAAAACAACTCGGAACATGCCTATCTGCACTGAGGCTTCATTACCTGTCCTGCTTTATACCAGACAAGGCTTTGACAGCACTCACTAGAGAATGTGAATGTCCATATTATATCCATATTAATTTCTATTTTTGTTTGTATATGGCCCCCAACTCCTGTCTATCTAAATTGGTTTTTTCATCTATGTGTTGTCTCTTCCTTTTTATTTATCATATGTCTCTGTGTTGAGTGGACATTCTTCTCTTCTGGCACTCTACACCATTATTTTCCTATTTTGCATATCGCTTGCTGAGTTAGCTCACATTGTCAGCTGCCTGCTGAGTGATACATTCCCCACCATCTCAAAAGCTTCCTAGTAATTGCTGGGTAATTGTTTGTCCAGTAATGCAGTGCACAAAAACTCAGAATGTCAATTTTTCTTTATTTGGAAAAAAAACTGAGATCTTGCCTAGTGGCAAGATATTGTCACGTTTAAATAAACCCAATTATTCAAATAACCTGGAATGTATTGAAACAAGGAAGAATAATCTCTCCCAGGTGGTGTACAGTTTTCACTTTGTTTTAAGAAAAATAAGCTTTCTTGACGGAACACAGCCTCTGGCAAGCATCCAGCTCAGCCACATTCCACTTTCACATGACCTTCTCACAGACCTGGCCCGGAGCGAGTGCCATACCGTCCGTCCCTGAACACACCTCCGTTTGATTGGCCTAGATAATTCAAGGCCTGCTTACCTTTTTGTATTCTTCTGCCTTGTCCTCACTGTTTACAAGTTTGATCAACTGTAGGGATGCAGTTGGCTTGTACATTTAATTTATATAGACTCAATATTCAATTCCAACCACTGGAAGCCTTTGAAATGTATTTATCTTTCTCCACTACACCTGTTGATTGAAGCAAAACAGCTTTGTGTGTCGAGTTGCAGGACCTGACCACAACCCTGTTCACTTTACCCCTCCCTGTCCCCATACAAGTTTAGAATTAGAACCACAGACATATTATTGTGGTAGAATAATTCACTATCAACACAACTAAGTGGGCATAATTTCAATAAAGAGGCCTATATAGTAAAATTAATGCAAATATGACCAGAAAGTTTTAATGTACAATACGATTTTGTTGTTTTTGTTTCCTGCATGGATATTGTATGCCAACCATATCCATGTATTTATGTGAAAAAATATTTAGGGTTTAGTTCCTCTCTGAAGGATTATCATGAGATTTTAGGAAATACATCTTAAGGTTAACTTAGCTTAGCTTAGGTTAGCCAGTAGTTCTTTAAGCTTAGCTGCAAAGGAATGAGGCAAACAGTAAAACAGCTAACCAAGCTCTCCAAATAGGAAGAGTAATTAACTTTTTTGTTTTTGTGACGTTTGTTTGCATATTGCTTTGGCTTCTGTATGTATTAAAAAAACAAGGTGTTAAAGAGACTAAGCTAACTGAAGCTAGCTAACCATGTGGAAATAAAGGTGAATATGTATCATCCCAAACATTCTTTAAAGACAATCACTTAGTAAAAACAAAAGTCACTTCAGTCTCAAATATGACCAACTGCTGTTTATCTCTATTTTACATGATTGCAACTCAAGTGTCTGTTGTGTATTAGATGTAGTTTTCTAGAAAATGGCAAAAGATCATTATTTGCAGCTTGACTGCGCCAGCACCCTTCCATTTCCCCTCCACTCAAAAGTTCCATGGGCTCAGTTTTTATTTATCTTTTGAATAACAGAAGAAAACTGTGAAGCTAGCGTCTAAAACAGGAAATGGAATTGGTTTATGCAAAGGATGGTGTGTGTTTGTATTAAGGAGACAGAGAGACAAAGCCACGCGGCACTTTAATATCCCCGATAACCTAAGAGAGACGGGGCATCTGCTTGCGAATGCCACATCAAACGAGACGGCATGTCAGCGGAGGGTTATGCATATATTTCCCTTGTTCTTCTCATCTAACAGCAACGGCTGTACAAGAAGAGCTGATGATAGGAAGGAGATATTGTTTTGATCAAGAGTGAGGCTAGAAGAAACCAAGCGGAAAGATGATACATGAGTAAAACCAAACCAGAGAAAAGCAAATCAATTACGTTATCAAGGTTTAGTTGTTATGTGTATGTTATATTACGTTTAGTTTTCCTGTGAGGGCATCTGGAGGAGATCAGGGTCCAACCTGACTCTGTAGCCCTGCTGAAACATGACTCAAGGATGAATAGAGGCTTTTAGACCCGTGTCTGTCTTCCCACATGTTGTTCTGCTATTCTTTATTTGTCTGTCACCCAATAAAACACACACAACGTTATCTGATACCCACACACTCGGCAAGCAAACAAGGTTCTGCCAATCTCATCCTCCTTCCCCGAGTCTTTATTTTACTGGAGCTTTCTACATAAGGTGTTTATTATCCCCTGAGAAAGCAAAAAAATTAAAGATTTGTCTCAGAAAAACAAGATGTCACTCATGATGTTATTAATTTGAAATCAGCTGTTAGTCAGACTATTCATCATTGTAACATGTAATTTGTAAGGTCAGCAAATGTCTGTTTTTTTCTTGTAAAAGCATTGAACCGGTGCGAGATGGAGCACAGAACAGGGAGCGTGAGGGAATGTAACAGAATAACACGAGTTTCGGCCCAGCCGAGACCAAATTACCTGCAGAAAGAAGTCCATATTCAGAGCTGTTGTTTTCATACAGTCTGCATCGCTGCGGGTTGGACTCTTATTAGATTCGGCCTGCCTTTCCACTCGTGGCTCAGACGAGGCCCTCCAACAGCCTTTATCCAGTTACGTCTGGGCCCCCAAAGCTCCAGGGAGCTCACATTTGCTCCTCCGTTGTGGGGGCCGAGGGGAACTAATGCATGTCACCGATTCCACCTGCAGTTAGAGCAAACATAGCTGACCGCCACTCAGCTGGGCACTAATGCAGCAGAAAAAGAGGAGAGGTTAGAGCATTAGGGACGTATTACTATATTGACTGACCCAGGTCACTTAGATGAGGGATATATATAAACACAGACGTATAAATGCAAGGACTTTCTGTGGCTGTTTTATGTTGCAGTTCCACTTCCATATTTCTCTCTGAAAGCTGTTTTGTTGCTCCCATAATTGCCGGACTATATGCTGCCTCTCCTGCTGTTGTCAATTGTATTTTCATTTTTTTTATTTGTGAGAAAATGTGCAAGCTGGGATAGCAACTCGACATGTTAACGCCGAGGCATATCTGTTGGCGTTCGTGCTCAGCCTGACAAACACTTCCTGCGTAAAAGAGAGAGAGATTCAGCAATCGTACATTGTTTCCATTTCTTCAACTAGTCAAAGGCAAGACTACATGGCGCTGTTCTCTTTGAGAGCGTGCCACTGTCCCTGCACGGGTTTCAATTTCATCCCCCTCAGCACATCAGCGACACAATTGCTTCCTACTGCAATTTATTACAGGCAAATTGAAAGATTCCAAGGTGTGAGTCAGTTTGTGTTGGCTCTAGATGTGCTGGCTGCTTACTTACACTCCTTTTCTTGATTTCTTTACATGGTCAGTGCTCCATCTGCATTTGTGAGATGTGTAGTTATTGTAACCAAGTCCTCAGGAAAGAGAATGAGGGAAAAAAAAAAAGAGGGAAGATGGCAGTGGTCCCATTAGTTGACCCCCAAGTGAGCTCTCTGGAGGCATATAGGCTTACCATCGTCAATGCATAAGAATATGCACTGGGCAGCATCAAAGCGCAGCACCAGTGCAGCTGATAGTTAGTGACGTGCCGTGGGACAGAGTAGCCTCGCCATCATTACCATGGATCCCTCACATCATCTATTTATAATCAATTTTCCTTTCCAAAACACTCCGTATATCTGTCTCCCATATGGTGTGAAGAAAAGACATAGACAGCGTAGGTGTGGGTGGGGTGGCAAAGAGCAGAGAGAAGGGGAAACAGGGAGCTGTATTGCTATAACAGGGAAGAAATGATACAACAGGGACTGTTCGCATAAATGGGCCCAGACGTGTAAGAGTAACAGCGATTTAGTGAGACTATTTCTTTAAAAGCAGAGGAATAAAAGCATTCAGTACTGGGTCATACTTCAGAACAGTCCCCTTTTAAATTAGCTAGTAAACTGTGTAAAGCCACATCATTAGTTGCAGCAAAACGGCCTCATTTACAAGCACAAATATAGCCAGCCAGTCAGCGAGTAAGCATTGTTGCTGCATTCATCCTCTGTGTGCTTATTATCTATCAGGGCACTTTTTACACTCAGATTACTGCAGGTATTGTTTTACACTTTTTTTGCGTGTGTGTATTAGAAACGCACTTATGAGTGGAATTTGTTTTGCTTTGGTTTAAATGTCAAAGGAGCCACCACGTCAAGCGAAGAGCGTTGCTGAGACATGCACATCTTAGAAATGTAGCTGTGTGTGGGAGTGTGTGTATCGACTCCCTTCCTGAAAGGATGAGCTGCAGCATTCTTAATGGAGGTGATGAACTAGTGTTGCAATGGCTTTCTTTCTACGTGTGAGTTTCTGCGTTTTGTCTCTGCCACGCTGATATGGGAAAGGAAATGGAGTTTAGCTTGGTCACATTACTGCGACAGGGAAGTATGAACACAAACACAATAGGGGTCAAGTGTTCTCCCTTTTTTCCTGCATCGTAATACCTCGCACCCATTCAGAGACACATGGATGATGTTCGCGGCCTTGCCGAGCCACTTTACACCCACCTTCCCCGTGGCGACAGTAAAAAGCCTGGAAGAGTAACCACTTTCAGAACTGATGTGGGTTAAAGCAAATGAATGGTGAGACTGACCTTTTTGCTAATCTGTTTCATTTTTCTGCTGCTTCAGTTCCACCGACCCCGTCAGACATCATGTAGTCCAGAGTGGCAGTACTGCACGAAGCTTGTAGCATTTAATAAACGTTAAATAAGTAATCTGTGACATTTGCTGTAAAACATGGTGTAACCTTGTTCATAATCATCACAATCTACAATCATTCTACACAAAAAATGTGTGTGTGTGTGTGTGTATATATATATATACACGCACATGTTAACTAAAG
>OMLM01008958.1:109340-120038 GCA_900302695.1 Helostoma temminkii | reverse complement strand
GCAGGATCTACGTGTGTCTCTACAGTGTTGTATTAATATTTCTATTTAAGTGAAGTGCCTGAATACTTCTCCCATCATTGTTCTTATAAATATAGATTATAAATAGTGTAAAACCTAGAAAAGATCTCATTTTTGGGAGAAAAAAAATTAAGTTATACATTTGAAAAAGTTCTGAAAAATTATGTTTCAGGTGATATGGCAATTTAAATATTGAGAGAAGATAACTTTCAGTTTAAGTCTAACTACTGAATGAAACTGATGCGTCCATTCAAACATCAGCAAGTTCACATAGAAGTGAACATGAACATATTACAGCATATAAAGAGAGAGAGAGACTTTCTGTGTGTCTGAACTGTGACTATGATAAGGAACTGAGTTGGAGTGCACTCACTAAAAACAAAAATTAAATCATGAAGAACAATTGAAATAATATAGAGAAATAGTAGAAATAGTCATACTAAGAATATGTGTATTGTAGAACTCATGTATTCAGTAAACCTAGAAAATAAACCAAGAGAGCAAAAATATTACAACTAATAGCAAAGGAGCATCAATGTCAAAATATTGAGCACATTTGATTGACTGTCAACTACAAAAATAAAGGTTATTCATTTTAAAAAATAAATTCAAAATCCTCACACATGTCAATGACGGGCATTGCTGTCAATGCAAAACCACAGAGCACCATTAGAAACTGAGCCGACCTTTGATAGAGACCAAAACAAAGAAAAGATGAGGAAAACACAACAAAAATGACCAATTAAAAATGAATAACCAAAATGGTTTAGAGTTAATAGTTATGTAGTATCGCAGTCTCAGGAGAATAGTTACTTACGCAAAAGTAACGAGATCTTTAAAGGGAGTCGATGATTCACATCACTGAACCAGTCAGCCATGTTCTTTGTCTTGCTAAGAAACTACTTCAGAACAGTAAAAAGCTTTGAGGTTACTTAATACTGCAGGACAGCTTCACCGCTAATTAGTCAATTAAGGGAGATCATTAATATGTTTGACATGGATCTCATTAGACATGGTTTACATTTGCATTAACACACTCTCTCCACAATGTACAGTAGGTTTTAGTTAAAAATGTTCAAGAACAATCATACACAGTAATAAACATGATCAGTCTTATTAAATTTAAAAATATACTACATGTTCAGCCCACTGAGATGTCCCTTTCCAGAGAGATTAGTTGAGTGTGAAAGAAAAAAAGACTCAAATCAGCATGGACTCCATCTGCTAACACTCGGCATGACCGGGCTTCCTGGACTCAGAGGCCTCCCACGCTCTGTCTGTACTCTAGAATTATGTGATTGGTTGATGAGTAGTTGTGTCGAGTTGGAAGGTCCTTGGCGAGAGGCCTTGGGCACCACTGGAAGACTCAGAGTGCGGAGTCATTAGAAATCCCTCACTCTGCTGTGTAAACGGTGCAGTGGCCTCCATCTGAACAAGCCCCGAGGAAGGATCACCTCCGTTTGGGCTGAAATTGGATCGTGCACAAAGGAGGGGAGCAGTGGGAGCCGAGCAAGGTGTGTGTGTGTGGGGGGGAGCTATGTGTTCCTATTTATTGACTCGGCTACAAAGATCCATAACTGTTTCCAGGGAAAGTAAGGTTTGGGGAGTTTTTCCTATAAGCACTACAGACCTGAAGGGGGTGACAAGTTGCATTAATCAGAAATAAATAAAATAGAAAATTTGGATTGGAAATGTACTTAAATTCGCATCAGGCTTTTCTTCTGTTTGTTTGCCTTACGTAGTGGTTCCCTGAACACAACGCTAATGGAGGACTATGTAGTGTTGGATTAAAATTTAAATGTATTTTTAAAGAACAAGACTTAATGGGCACCAGCTGCTACCGCAGCAGAATGAATTATTCTTAATATCAGAACTGAAGCAAACACACTCTGAACCTGAAATTATTCCACACACACAACTTATATATAATACCACAATAAGTACACTTACTGGAACTGCGTGTAATTGCCTTCCGCTTTATGTTTCGTTTTACCGTTTCACTACAGGTACGGAAATAACATTCGCCATAAAAGCAGTGAAAACTAAGATAGGGCTCTTAGACCTTTCAGTGATAAGTGTGCAACACCTTCCCTTCACACAGGCATGTAGTATTTGTTTTGTTACGTGACACAGAGGGTGAGTAATGCAGCATTTGGCCTTGGTGCTACTACAGAGTGAGGACTGTACTGTATTTTACTCATACTGTGTACAGTAAGTGTGTCTTTGCATGTGTGGGGCAATCCAAGGCTTTTAGTTGGCATGAGTGAAGCTTTAATTGCATTGTATGAGAGAAAACAGGGCAAGGGAAGGAAGAGAGGGGCAGGTACCTATAGCTCTTTGTAATTAAATTCTGTTAAAAAGCCTTTTCATTTAGGTAGGCCGTGTCGAGAGATTAGCAGGGCAAGGGAAGGCTGGGCACTGCACCATGTTTGCGCTGCTTTACACCAGAGTCAGTAGGAGCAGCAGCCAAGGAAGTGACAAAGCTGTCCTCTCCTCCTGCTTTCACCCCTATTACTCCTATCACCCATTACGATCAGTGTTTTGTCAGCCTCTTTTCCTTGCTGTGTTTACCTTTTCCATTCACGTTATCACAGCTATAGCTGCATCTACACACCTCTATATAAGTGTATATCTATATAAGATAGCCAAAAACACCTATATTTGTACAGTATATGGCAAAAAGCCACACAATCTACAATCTATGTAATCTATGAGAGACATTTGTTGCCTAACTGTATCCTTTAAGACAGTGGCTCCTCACAGGCGTATAAACAGTACAACCAGTGGATTTATACTACATGTAAAAGGTCTCACTTACTGTGACAGAGAACTGTCCCCTGACTTTGCAGCTCCTCTCCAGTTTTACATAGCGGTTCTGCATCATTTAGCTCATTATTTTGTATTTCAATCCTGAAACCTTACTGTTTCATTTTAACCTCGCCACTGCCATTAACCTCGTTTCCAGCAGCAACAGCAGCAGCAGCAGCAGCAGTCAGTGGAAAAAAACCTCTACAAACCTTGTCTACACTACCTGCCCTGCACCAAACAGCAGATTGACAAGGTTAGTGACTAGCTGGGTTAGTGACTGGCCTTCAGGGGGCCCTGCCCACCCAAATGGATTGCTGGGCCCGTCCATTTACTTTCTAGACATTTTAAACTTGTATAGTAAAAAAAAAATTCTGCATAAATTTTCTGAACCGCTTAGCCCCTGTAGGGGTCACGGATTGTAGGGTGTGCTGGAGCCTATCCCAGCTATCATATGGGCGAGAGGCGGGGTACACCCTGGACATGTCACCAGCCCATCACAGGGCCATGTATAGACAAAGACAACCATTCACACGCTCACCTACGGGCAATTTAGAGTCTCCAATTAACCTGACTGCATGTCTTCAGACTGTAGGAGGAAACCAGAGTGCCCAGAGAGAACCCAAAGTAGTGGATGTTGGCAAAGACAGATAACAGAAAATGGCTCAAATTGACTTCTGACAGCAGAGAAGTGTAAAATGGATTCTGCCTTTCATCCAAATGGTGCAGACATAAAAACACATGGTATACACGGTGATGGTGACGACGGTGCTAAAGCTAGCTTTAGCTGAGACGATGTCAAAGCAGGGGAACTGTACAGGCAAACTGAGGTCAGTGTCGATGACTAGGGCACAAGGTTGTGTTGAAGGCATATCCATCAAAAACATATGCAACAAAGAAGCGGTCGTTCTCCACTACATGGCACAGACGCAGGGACTGAAATATTGGAATAACATTGGAATATTGCATATTTAGCAGCTCATCTTCTGATACAACATTCGTCATGACAGAAACTTGCAACTGGAAATATGCAACAAGGGACTAAATAAGTACATTTGTTGCAAAGCAAAGTGGAAAGAATTCAAAAAACTGGAAACTGGAATGGAGATTTCTACTCTTGTAAATTCTGACCAGTTAACATGCAGCAGGTAATATTTGGCTGCTGTAATTGCTGCAGATGGATTTTTTAGCTGTAAATCAGCTCCCTTTTAAAGGGCAGTACACCAGCCCTGAAATACAAAATGAGTTACTAGAGACCATGAGCAATATACTAACCAAGAAAATCGTGAGATAAATTGGAGATCAGTGATACACAAATAAAGCTGGAGAAGGAGAATATAGTCATGTAGCTGTAGTTGGTCATCTGTTAACCCCAGGGTCAATGGTTTGATTCCCAGATCCTGCAGGCTACATGCTGAGGTGTCCTTGGACAAGACACCAACACCCTGTAGTAGCACCATCATCTATGTGCACCTGTCCAAACAACAATTTCCCCAAGGGGATCAATAAAGTATGTCATTATCATTATTAACTGTGAGGCATCAGTTGTGAGCGCCTGTTGGCTATTGTGACTTCAGAGATGGGGATGCAGAGTCACTGACAAATGCTACAGTAGAAGAGGCAACAACAACAACTGGTCTGAGTGCAGACAAAATCTTAAGTCAGGTGCTTGATGGTGCAACTGTCAGGCAGATATAGTGGCATTCAGTTACTTCTGCAGGTTAGACTGGGATGAGAATGTCAATATGTCCATTGTTATAATCATCACCTACATTTAGTTGTGATACAAGCCATGTCTGTAGAAAGCACTGTAGAGGATTTTTATGTGTTTGTTACAAACCATTTAAATGATGTGCATTTTGGAACAGCAGTGGACCTGACATGCGGCTTCTGTCAAATGCATTTTGAAGAACCACAATGACATAATATCTGCTTTGACAGAGGTTGAAAACTCAAAGGCCTTGGAAGCTGATGTTTGTGCTGAAGCCACTGAAGCTGTTCAGAAATTTTGCTTACTGCAGTAACTCCTTTAAACAGTGCATCAGAATGTATAAACAAAACCCGTTCACTGCGCTTTGGGATCTCTGTGAGGACACGGCAAATGCCGCAGCTTTGGGGTCGAGCTAGGAACATGAATATTGGTGGATTTGTAGTGGAAGCAAAAGTTGGCCAAAGTGGCAAAGATGAAAAGACAGAAGTGATGATGTTGAGACGGAAACTCATTCTGGACAGTGCCATGTGCAATGGTCAGGTTGTGTGCGCACTGGCAGTTTTAAACCCAGAGGGCACAGAGAGGGAGGATTTCATGGATCCATCCAAGATAAGATCTCTCATACAACCACTGGGCACAGACAGTGTAGAGTCAGAGTTTACAGTGGTTCTGCAGTTTTTGGTTAATGAATGAAAATCACAGTTCCACCGAAGGATGGTAAGTGGACAGTAGCCAACATCCTTACAACTGTTACAGCATGGAGTCCAGATGAAGTGTCATGACAGTGACATTGGGAACTTTAGCTGCTATGTTGGATTTTCAATGCCCAAAAATGCCTTCAATGAACACCAGCAGATTATTCTACGCCTTTGAGAGGGATGCGACAGACAAGCTCAAAGATAAATGGAAGGATATACTAACGACAAGATTCAACCGCCACAAGCAACAAATCATTCAGATTCAAATCATTAACTGATCAGCAAAAGGTAAAAAAAAAAATAAAAAAATTCAATTTATAAGGCCTGTTGCTGCAGGCAAAGTTGCAGCCTAATCACTTGTCATTATGCTATGTTTACATTGTATAGTCTAATCATTAATGTATTATTTGCTTTGATGCTGTATTCTGCTAACTTACTGCACTTACAGTGTTACGGCCTCATGTCCTCATAGGACACCCTGTCATAGGGCTTTTAGGATTTCTGCATTGTGGCATGTTTCAGTTGTACGTGAATTTTGGCTCACTGGCTAATGATGCACTTAAGGGGGAAGTGGTTTGCTGTATGTCCGTGTGGTAACATGCTGTAGGTCACTGCGATTGTGTTAGAAATCACTGCTTACCAATGTCATTTTGTATTATTTCATTGGTCAAAAATCAATGAACGTGCAGTAAGTTTTAGGAAAACCTCTATGAGGAATTGTATCGATTTGACCAATACAACATAACTATCAACAAATAGAACCAAAATACACAAAGTTTTTGTCACAGTGATTCTGGCCTATAAGTGACTCATTATTCTCTGTGCTACATAGATCATGAGATTGTGGTAGGGGGCACAGTGCACACCTACCAAGACCCCTCTACACCACTGGTGTACACACATATCGACACAAACACACAAATCTCCAGCATGTCTCCCCACACACTCTTTCCTGTCCTGTCCTTTTTCCCTCCTGATTGAAAGATTTCTAATAACAAGTGTGTGTGTGTGTGTGTGTGTGTGTGTGTGTGTGTCTCACGTGCAGTGATGAGGAGTTGGAGGAACATTCCTAATGTCAGTGTTGCTTTAGTACCTGTAGGCTGTATATGCGTGTGTGTATGTGTGCGTTTACTGGCCTCTGAGACCAGTTGATTTGCTTGCCTGTTTGGCAGTGAACCTTTTGGTCAGTGTGTGTGTGTGTTTGCATTTGTGTGTATAGATATGTTTGTGTGAGTTTATTGGAAGCTTTCATGTTTGCATTTCTGTCTGTCTCCACTATGTGTGTCTGTTAATGTTGCAGTGTGTGTCTGTGTGAGTGTGTGTGTACACCAGGAATAAAGCACCCCATTGATAAGAACAAGTTCTTCTTGTTAACGTATCAGTAGAGCTGGAAATGAGCCAGCGCTGAAGTCCCAAGGGCGTATTTCTACACAACCCCCGCTATGACACGGCAGTTACTATTCTGCAACCCGGGACACACACACACACACACACACACACACACACACACTGGCTAGATAGCCCAGGAAAGGAACATGTGTTAACACTCTCTTTCCAAGAGATACATTGAAGAGGACATTGAGCAATGTTTCGTCTTACATCTCTCTAGCGGGCGTCTGCACTGCCGTCGTCTAAAATGCTTCCATGTGCAGTGTCTGCATTCCGGCTACCTTTCTGAGGCATTTCAAGATTCTTCCCCAAAGATACTCTATACCCAGGGGAAAGCAGATAGTCATGGGAAATACCTGCTAGCTCTTCACAGTTTTCAGTAACAGGAAGGGGATTTTTGCCATTCCTTTGGTCTTCTTTTCTTTCTTTTTTTTTTCTTTTTTGCACATGTGCCAGCTATTGTTTTGCCTCCTCTTATACACTAAGGAGATGGAGCCAGGGTTGTTTTATGACATAATCACCACCCCTGGCGGCTGCATAGGGACATCAGCTCCAATCAACTCTTGCAGGGCACCTCGTTGTCAAATAAAAGTGTCTGGATGAAGGTCGGTGAGAGAACAAAGACGTAGTATGAAGAATAAGCACCTATGAACCCCACTGTTCCAGCGTGCGCGAGTTCAGATTACCTTCTCATTTCTTTAACTATTTCGGAGGTTTCCGAACCAGTCTGCATGCCTCAGTCACAAGCAAATGTGTGCAGAACCACACAATCAATCACAACAGTGGGTTGAACAAGCGGCTTGGTGTGATAAATGCGTGTGGGCAGTGCATGCTGGGAGGAAACACAACATTTAGTCTAATAGTTATATGCATAAAGATTGTATTTAATATAAACAGGTTCAAAGTCAAACCTGTGCGGCAAGGCCACTGCACACAGAATCCAGAAAGTTGGTAACATCTGTTTTTGTACATAGATCAGAAGATGTGAGGGATTATGGTGATAAACACAACCACAGCGACAGACAGGGGTTTAGTTTAAGTCATCATCCTCATTTGAAGTGCAATCACATAGAACATTTTGCATGAACTGATTCACTGACTTGTCCCTTCAACATGAGATGTAATATGGAAATCCAAGAAGTGGGATTTAAGGAGCATGAACGGGCTTTTAAAGACAAGCAGGGACTTTTACTTTCCAGATGGCTTTGATACAGATTGTAGCAGTGTCACCACCAAAGCATGCTTTCCATTATAATGATTGTTTAAAAGCTTTACCTCTTAAAGTTAATGCAAAGTGACAAATCCAAAAATGTTCAGACAACGAAGGAGGTAAGTCAATGAAATTGTCCCCATGGGCAAACCACACAATATTCGTATTAAATCTGATAGATCTACCACTTGAATTTCAACCATGCAATCAGGGGCTCTGCCAAGTTAGTGAATACACCCTGATCAGTCGGATGATAAGAGCGGACCAACAGGGGGCTGTGACTTTGTCAAAAGCTGTGCTCTCATTAGCTACCAGACATCTTGAGCCAGTGCTGAATATTAGCTCATATAAAACCCTCCTTTGCTGCAGAGCTCTCATTTGACAGGAACAAAATTGCACAAAGATAGTGATACAAAGTCTTCCCCACTGTTTCTTTAAAGGTTGTTTCAAATATTTTATACCAATTACAATATTACTATATTCAATTGTTGGCCAGGCTGTTGTAAACTTGTCTTTAAATGTAGTTAATGGGTGACAGAGGATTTACTCTTACTCTTATTTATCCTAACCGTGTTCATGATGGAGTGCTTATGTGCAATTAATATTGGATGGACTGCAATTTTCATGGTCCCTAGGAAATAAGTTTTACAGATTCTTTTTCACCTAATTTTTCCTTTAGCACCACCACAAGTTTCACATTTGTGACTGGTTTTGGATTTACATAGAACCTGCTACAGATATCCATGATGAATTGTGATTACTGATTGCCATCATCAGTCTAAAATGTACAAATTAATTCCAAATGTCCAAAACCTTTACAAAACTGTTCAGCCTCTAATTCACTTTTAATGCTAATGAGGTTGGGGTGTTTAGAGACGTTGGTAAGAAGATATTTCTTTTCTTTTAGTAAAGATTAAAAACATTGTTTGTACTAGTGATAGAACTAAAGCTTGTAATGGGGTGAGGTTTTCACAAATATAAAACTGGTTATTATCCTACTGCCGATGAAAAACACAAAAAAAATTAGCTATCAGGCTAGTTGCTAATTGGAACCACACTTTGTAAGTCTGGAGCCAGAAACCGTATTATCAATTTTATTTGTTTATTAAGTATTGTGACTGGTTAAAATATCCATTAAGTAAGGGATGAAGGATTCTTTGGTAGAAGTTATATCACTAACTCAAACCTTTTTAGCTGAGGCTCAACTGTTGCTATCTTTACCTACAGTTTTATACAAATGCATTCACTGTGAATAATAAACACGGGCTGTTTTCTGTCACTGTCTCTGTTCATAAAGGCAAACAAATCCTCCTCCAGCATGTTGTCTGCTCTTGTTCAGCTATGCATGATGCGCTGACATAACAGCCGTGCTGTGCTGACATGACAACCTGATCAAGCTGCATGGCAGGACACTGTTGTTAATGTCACTTAGGTCAATATTTATCACTGTTATATTAATTCTTTGAGGGGATTAGCGCCAAAAACGCCTTTAGCGACTGTTTATCCTGCCCTCGTCTTTTAGTGTTGTTATCTGGGCAGTGGCCCTTATATATATCTGATAAAGACCAAAGCTATGACGTATTCATCTTAATGCTAGGTGTTATCAGGGACAGGTGCACTGGCTTATTCCTACCTTTAGTACGACAGTACAATTAATCTGCCATGTTAAGAGCAAAGAGTGGACTGTGGAAAGAGACAAATGAAAAACCAAAAGGGAAAGTCATGAATTTTACAGTGAACTCAACCCGGTGAGCACCGTACCCTGTCTACCTTTCCACTTTGTTCTCCTTCTCTCTTTTTTGTGTTGAGCAATACTTACCTAAAAGAATTATGAGGGAAGATTGAAGTTCCCAAAATAGAACGCAAACAAAGATAGGTGATGCTAGCGTGCACTGGAGAGGGGAAAGTTGGGAGATATTAGCCATATGTGATTCATTTACAACAGCATGCTTCAATTAATCTGAGCAGGGTGGCAGGCGCCAGGGTTGGGCCCCATGCCACCTGAGCGAGATAGGAAGAGTGAGCTGCTGCTGAGGGATGAGCAATGAAAGCAGATCTCCCCCGAATCGATACGCCTTACATTATTGCTTACACCAAACTCATCCCCTCCACTTTCCTCTTCTTTTCCTCTCTGGCTCTCTTCCTCTGAGCCTCTTTGTTCTCCTTTTTCATGGGGCGTAAAGATGAGGCCAATAAAGGTGGAACAAGGCGCTCTGCTACATCAGGAGTCCCTGAAGCACCCTGAGAGGAGCAGTAATTCTCATGTAGGTGTCCACCTAGAGGCACCCTCAGGATGTTTTGTGAGACTGCTCTCAAACTGGGACGGCACACTGCGGCAATAAGTGGAAGCAAAATGGGGGGATGAGCTAGCGAGGGGCAAAAACCACAGTGACCAGATGGAACCACAGATTGTTTTAAAGGGGCTACTGCCTCAGCAAAACCATATGGGGCAAAAATGCTATTTAGTGAAATCTCATTTATGTCTTTCACGACATGGTGAGCAGCACTGGAGGATCTTGTAAACAAAAGATAAAGTACTAACGCTGTCAACATGTGACAAAAAAAAAATAATATTACAAAATCCGGTCGCCTCATTTGCATCAGCGTATCTCCGGGGCATGTTGTTGTGAGGACGTGAGGAGTGTTATTTCAACTTGTGAGCAATATTCCAAAATAAGATCAAATGAACACATGTCAAGCTTTAATACCATAAAGCATTAAGTTACAGCACAGCTTTCCAAAGCTAATACTCCGATAGTTCCAAGAATAAATAACCAGAAAAAATGTTGATGTTGATGAATTAACCAGAGGAAAGAAATTTAAGACATGGGATAAGGATATGAAATTACGAGACTTGATAGGAAAAG
>OMLM01008958.1:97284-109320 GCA_900302695.1 Helostoma temminkii | reverse complement strand
CTTGATAGGAAAAGACAAGCCGCTAAGCAGTGTCGCTTAGTGTCTGACAGCATAATTATATTTTTAGCCGTGTGTTTTGTGAGCCGTTTCACCTGGCTTCTGATGTAATCTGGATTTATCCAAATTCCTGCCTCACGCACCAGGGGGATTGTTCACACTGAAAAGACAAGGGGAGGGCTGAAATAGATAATACAACCCATTCAAACAGCCACTACAATGTATGCTTTCAAACGCACTGCATGCTAAAATGTCTCTCTGCTTCCCAGGCAATTAAAACTTTCCACGAGGAATAAAGATCCGCGTCGTATTTTAATCTAAAAGCAGAGACACAGAAGGAGAGTGCAAATGAAGAACAACCTCTACGTCTCATCCCTAGAGTGTGTGTGCGTGTGGATAATCAAACTTGCTTAATTAAAACATGATAATAAAAATAATAATGTTGAAATTTTTTTTCTTTACATTTTAGTCACTGTAAAGTAAATAAGTTTACAATATATGAAACTTCACGAGCTATTATCACTAATTAAAATGTAGTAATTAATAAGTGTCTGAGGTCATGTGAGTGTAAATTGTTGTGAGACGTTCTCCACCCAGCACTAATTTGAAATGGTGCACTAATAAATCAGCTGCAGGGACAAGCTGTCACAGAAGAAAAAGGTTCATGGGGCTGTGGTGTTTTGATGTTTCAGGGCTTACTTAATTAGTTGGAGGGGAAAGCCGAAGATAAACACAGATTGTCGTTCATGCACAGGCTGAGCCTTTAAACAGCTGTCCACAGCTGTAAGGTCTTGATCAAATCAAGGTGGTCGTCAGCCAGACAAAGCGGTGCAGGGTTTGAATATATTTCTTTAGTAATAGCATATACAAGACTGTGTGCTGTAATCAGTCTTAGTATTAATAATGTATGTTTTTTAGTAAATGAATGTTTTTTAGTTTTATATTTTAAGTAATGTTTTTTTTCCTTTGCCTGCAACTGTTAAGCTCTGGGCGATAAATTCTACTACAAATTAACGAGCATTTCAAACCTAAACTGAGACTTGAATTTAATTCACGTTGAATAATTGTTAGAAAGTAAAGCAAAAGAGATTAACAACACACTATATTCTCTAAATTTACAGTGGTAGCAATTAAAACAGTATGAAAAAGACTCAGGGTAACTTTTTTATACAAGAACATATATTTAATACTACTATTCATATGTGACACTTTTTAATTTACTGTTCTTTATGCTAAAACATATTTAACTTTGGTCTTTTGTCAGCTTAAAAACCAGTTTAACCAGTGAGTCCCGACTCCAGATTTTTTTTTAAGCTTTAGAAAATGTCTTTAATGGCTTGCTGGTGATGTGCTGACATAAAAGCCTGATTTTTTTTTGTTTGATTTTGAAATTCTAGCCAATTTTTTTTCACAAAAAAAAAAAAAGAAAGTAAAACTTATTGCAGTAATTCTTCAAGAATTCTTAGATTCATGTCATGACTCCTTGTGGGGGTGTAATAAAAGACTTCTCTGCAATAAGGTAAGAGCAGCATTGCTTTTGTGAGGTGTTGTGACAACTGTTGCTGCTGCATCATTTGAAGTTGGTAGAAAGTCTGACAGGAAATATTAATCCCATGTCACTACAACTTTAATCACATATGTCTAAACAACTGGTAGTCCTGCCTGTAGTCATTATGGATCCACCATGATGAGCACTGAACCAGGGTCTGGATATTTTTCAGTTCCTAGTTTAGTGACTCATGGATCTACAGTATTTCTGCACTTTAGCCCGGGAGGCAGGAGCGGCCCTGAGCCCCGGTCCACCCACCCAGAAGACTTCCTCTATGCTCAAGTCATGAGGGGAAATTTAGCCCAGATGTGACTTCAAACAAAAGAAAAGCTGCAGGGATTGGAGGTGGGATCAGGCCCATCTTTCGCGTGACCCCGAGACCTGCTCCTTCCTGGCATCTGTCTATTTTTTTCCTCTTCTGTTCTTTCTCTGTTGATCTGTTGTAAGTTGCTCTCTCACGGGTCCTTTTACTTTTTTCTAAACACAGCGGCTGTTTTTAACAAGTCGAGCAGCATTGCTCTTACTTTGGCTGTGCACAAGGAAATCCTGTGCAGCAGCAAATTTTCACCTAATATGGTGAAAATCTGGGATTTGTAAAGTTCTCAGAAAGCACTGAGTCTAACTCCCTGAATCTAAAAATGCAGAGGACTTATGTTCTCATTTGAACAATCAGACATGGTGTGGCTGTTCTCTAACCACTCTTACTTTTCTTCTCAGCTTTATTTACCCATATACTGCATGTGTGCAGAACAAAGACCTATTTGCAAGAAATTGTCAAAATTCACTCTTGAAAATACAGGAAATGACTAAAATAAAGTGGAAGTACAGACGATTGAAAACGTAAATGACAGCACTTGACCTAACCCCAGTTTGTGCCTCTAATGCCTTACAATTACATTCTGAGAGACAGAACTAAGTGTCCAATTTTCCCCAAAAGTTATTTTTTGAAAACGCCAAAAGGTTGTTTAAGAACATTTTCCACTGTCCTGAAGGTTTTTCCAAAGCTATTTTCAATTATGGTATGGTAAACGTTTGGCTAACATTGTACAGATTCAGCAAGGAGTTACCATCTTTTGCTGGATTAGGAAAACTTTACAGCAATGCTAGTAGTGACACTGTACTTCAAGCTAAATGCTAACACGTCTGTTTGGCATTAGCATTAATTCAGTACTGATTAAAAAACTGGGAATCAATTAAGATTTTCACAGTTTATAGTTGTGGGACCATTTCAACTCAAAAATGCAGCCCTGGGGTCATGGCTGCATTAAGGAGAAAATGCAACAATGTACAAAGATATGATGGTCCATCCTCTGGGGACAATGAGCGTCAGTACAAAACGTAATATTGGTCTACAGCTCATGAGCTACATCTATATTTCTAAACAACAGACTGATATTTTCATTCCTACACACTACTAGCATCAAATCACTGAAAGATGGCAACTGGACTTCTGACTGAGGTCGAACATTTCGCTACTCTTCAAATTGGCTCCTACAAGGAGGTATCCACTACTATAGCTAAAATGATGTTATATTAAAGAACTGTTTCTTTTTTCATTGTACGACAGAATCTTTTTTCACCCATATGAAGAGTCAGTGAGACGTCTGGAAATATAGCAGTAAGTGTTATTACATGACTGTTTGGTTTTTGTAAGATGGAAAGGGTTTTTTTTTTTTCAGTAGAATCAGACGGTTAACTCTGAGACCAAAATTTACCAGTGAGAAACAGACAGCTAAGACTGGGGCTACACTTGAACGTAATATATTGCACGAGTTGCACTAACCACAACAAACAATGTTAAAGATCTTATAGGGGCGAAGTGCTATTTTAAGTTATATTACTGTATTTGTCATGCAGAGAGCAACACATCAGCACAAAATCTCAATCTCAACAGTTATACACTGTTGAACAGTTGTGTAATGTCTTAAATTGTGGTAGGACAAGGACATCATGGCAGCCACATGTCATCAACAGCAGTAATCCTCAGTACTCCCTGTCCTTTTTCGAGAATCCTCCCTACCCCTTTTCATGTTTCCCCCTCTATGCTCCCCGTCTCCCTCTTTCCCCCTCTCCACTCACTCTGCTTCTCTGTCTCTCAGCCCTCCCTCAAGCAGAACTACAGGGGCTTGCTTGTTGTCAAGTCAGTGTTTTTACAGCCTGGCATTAGCACAGGGCAGCATTCAGTCAGGACCCTGCATTCACTTTGCCTCCCCTATAATTCACATGCTCATGTGAGAGCGTGCTGCCTTCGCTGCTACTCAAGAAATGACACAGACTGAGCATTTTACCACTTTACTTTCATTATAAAAGCTGAAGTTAAATTATTACAAACATTTTTTATATATTAAATGCCACATATAACACAGCAGGAAGCACTGAATTTTCTGGGACAGTCAGGGTCAATTTGCTCTTCTTCAACAAGGAAGGCATGCAGAGGTGCATAGTGTTTACAGTAACTCTGCCATCTAATTAGAGGACTACATTTCATCTTTAGGGAGATACCATATCCTCTTCTAATGTATTCTGTGTTTCTTGTGTGTGCACTATACTGTATATTGCATTTTCAGTGTCTGACAACTCTGATATGTTTACACGGAGACAGAGCAATGAAAAATCCAAACGTGAAGGGGGAAAAAAAATTCAGTCTAGCGGGGCTCAGGAGTTGCAGCAATCCTTTGACTCCCTCATCTCCTCTCAGCTCTCTCCTTGAGTAAAATATACTGTATGCTGTTTCCTTGGCTGTGAAAATTCCCCATTCTCTTCTGGGAACCCTGTTACATTAAATGCATGTGGATTCATAATCAACAGGGGTAAACATAATTACATCGCCTAAGAAATTAATGAACGCCTCGATCGCCCACTCTAAACATAATCAGCATATTTTTCTTTAAGCCACTGAAATGTTGAGCGACAGGCTTGATTATATCACGGCTTTGGCGATTTGCAGTGTTACTGTGGTTTCCCGTAGTAATATGCCAATATTTTTAGGGAGGTTTTGAAACGCTGATGTTGTTGGCACCTTTGAAGTGCCTTTCAGTGTCCAGATGTAAATTCATGCAGGGAGAAATTTGATAAGCTAATGATGTCTCCAGAGACTAGAGTGAATAGAACCAAGGGATAAACATATCTGCATATCTAAGTGGACTGTTTCCTCTCTACCCTCCTTTAACACTGTTTGGGTTCTGAACGGGAGCAGAAGGACAGAGGAGGCTTTGATGTGCTCTGGGGTCATGTGTATCTGCAGTGTTATCAAGGTACACAACCATGCAGAGTAAATATTGCCACACCAAAACTCTGGGAAGGTCTATGAGAATATAGAAAAGGGGATTTCCAGTGTGAACTTCAGGAGAGAGTGTGGACTGAAATATGTGTGGGCATTTATGCAATATACACCTTAAATACTACAGAGGATCCTCCCCAAACATTAAAGTCTACTAGATAAAAGGACAATACAGAAAATTAATTCTGTTGAGCTTCATTTACTGTTATAATTGTTAATGTTATTTTCACAATAACTAATAAATCAATTTATGGCTTGTGTGTATTTGCCCGTAGGCCACGTCTTGAACCCATATAAACGTCAATTTCCTATCCCTGCGTGCGTGCCAGAAAAGTACATTCCATAAGGCTGCAGCGACCAGGAGCATAACACACCAGTGCAAAACACGTCCATCAAGGAGAAAATAAAAATAGCCAGTTTCCTCTAAATTCATTCAGTAATTCATACCGTGCACAGAAGCTTGATTTATGAAAGAATTAAATGCTGTGGACTGGGCCTCGCAACGGCCGTCCATCTCGGGGACGTGGCAGCCAAAATTAAACATGAAAGGCAAACAGTGAGAACAACCAAATCATCTCACAGAGAGTTGATGTATTAGATGACTTCAACGGTACAGGCGCTGGATGCCCTGATTGGACAAAATGACACTGGCGATTTGAACGGGCGCCACATAATTTGTCCTGAAAGTTTTCGTGAGTTATATATGTTGAAGTGGGTCATAAAAAGTCAAAGCGGTGCATTAATACTATCTGGCAACAGAAGGCAGAGATCAAAGGGAAACATGCACCTTCTGACCTGTGGGAATCCTGTAACTCCTGTGTGCCTCTTTGACCCTGTCTTCGACTATGTGCTAACATGCATACACATTGTAATGGCATATGGCTATTGTATTTTCTCAAAAGTTCAAAAGAGGATAAAACATTTTGGGACATATTTGACCGACAGAATCACTGGTCAACACTTGGTCAACTTCCATGATGTACTGTTGTCAAATAACTGTGAGAAACTACTGTGCAAGCTAGTGGAATTACTTAATTAGGTTTTATGACTTTTTATGAGGCCAGTTGATGCCACAAATTCACATATCTATCTAACTAATCATTTTAAATTACATTTATTTTCCTTTTGGTCATTTTGACCAAATAGTTACGCTGTAACATTTGTGAAACTGACTTTACTTGTTAACTTAATGTTTGTTTCTGTTAATTTCAAGTGAATTGAATTTGCTTCACTTTAGATATCTTTCCTTGAAATGTAGATTTCAACAAATTATCAGCTCAGTTTTTTTCAAACAAACCTAACAGAATTCCCAGCATGCATTGTATGAACTTATTAATTTTGTGTTTTACATTTAACACTTGGGTGTTAAACATAATGCTAACCATGATCAAGTCACTACCCCTGTACACTTAACTAAGTTGCAGAGTGCGGTATCAGATGTTGTCTTTGAACCCGCTCTGATACACAATAGCATCGGCAGCTGTAGTAATATATTTTCCATGTGAAATGAAGAACTGACTCTGCAGGTCTCTCTTGAAAATGAGCTCACTAACCTCTGGAGGACGTAGAACCAGCTTGAAATGATTTACAATATAATGGTAAATGCTCAAATGTAGTCTAACTGTGGCATAAGTGGAACGAGACGTAGAAGCAAATTGACTTGTTAATAACAGTTGTGCTTTGTAGCAACATCTATGGACTTTTAACATTACCTGCTATGTTAAGCTACTGGTCATGTCATGAGTAGATTACCAAACACACCTACCAAGCACAGGCTTGAGTAACTAGACACTGATGTTAGTGTTAATATTTGTTGTTTAAAAATCACAGTGAATCATCAAAAGATGCAAATGAACGACCAAGAGATTTAAACCAATTCCATACACAAAATGATTCAGTAATCCAAAATATAGTAAACTCAATATCAGAGTTCAGAGTAGCTGTTTTCTTGGTCTTTGCAGACCAGGACCAGACCAACCTAGAGCAACAAAACCCCTGATTGTTCAGCTAACGCATGTCTTACTTTTGATGAATTAAACTTTTTATTTGTAAGAATAATGCTTATTTCTTTTCTTCCAAATGTTCCAACTTTTCATTTCATTTTTATGGAGAGAGAGCAAAGAAAGGAAGGAGAGGAACCGCACACACAGCAGCAAAGCAGAATATTACTGGTAATCAACTGCCTCCTTTTTACAGCATATACGTGAGCACGTGCTTTGTTGTTAGCTGTGTCAGAGAACGTTGGTTCACAGTGAGAGATAGTGAGTGCGCGCGAGGATGAGCGCGTGAGAGGAGGCCAGAGCAGCAGTGCTCTGTGCTGAATCAGTATTAGAAGCAGTGTAGTCAGATGAAATTGCTTTGGCTGTCAGATTGTGTCTAAATGCTTCAAATCACTAGAAGAACGTACGGGAAGCAAAGACTGATTTTCACTGGGGGATAATAATCTAGCTGGAATTAAATAAAAACTAGAGGTGGTAGTGATTTTTAAAAAGTCTATTGTTAATAAAATATGTAGCCTAATTAGGCCTTTGAAGGACATTTTGTGACCGCGCTGTAGGAGCTGTAAAGATGTGTGACCTTTAGTGATAGCAGAGAGTGTGACTTAAAGTCCTGTGATTAAATTGGAAATGAATCAGCACAGGCATCTGGCGGGATAAGGTGAGGCAGGAAAATAACATGGAGGGATAAAGTGTGTTGAGAGACAAACTATTTTCTGCAGTGTGAGGGCAGCAGGGAGGATCTGTGGCTTAAAGCCATCACAGAGCTGCTGGAGGAGATGCATTCTTTATTCTGAGGAGGGGAGGAGGGACAGGAGGGGTGAGACAGAGTGAGAGAGAGAGAGAGGGAGAGAGAGAGAGAGGTGAGCAGAGCACACACACGTCGCACTATCAACTGAATCCATCTATGACAACAACTCGCAGGGAGTCCGGGTCTAGAGGCAAGTTTGAGCGCACCAGACGGACGCAGCTGGCCATCATGGCCCGTAGCGGATCAGGCGGCGGATACTTCGGTGAGTGCGTCTTCGCTGTTCGGGCAGAGTGTGGAAGGGGAGATACGGGCGCTGCGATCACCCTGCCGCCGCTTCCTTCGCTCCTCATGCGCTGCAGACAGTGTTGAGTTAAAGCCAAGGAGCTCCGCTGGCTGGGGAAAGAAAAAAAGAGAGAAAAAAGTGCGGACAGACGCGAAGCTTCAACCAAGGGGACCCATGCAGGCAAATATGCCGCTCAGTAGACTTCTCATCGGAACCGATTCGCACCAGTTTTACCGAACGGATCTTTACGCACGGTCACACAGCAGCAGGACCGCATGAAGGACAGATGCTTAAAGAAAAGGGGAAAGTTGAACGCGGTAGCTGGGTTTGTAATGGATAAAGGCTCGCCGAAGGTACAGTGGATGTTTCTCACTAATCCAGGACACAGTTGGAGATTGATGTAGAGGAAGATTTACAGGTTTAGCACGGGCCTAAGTTGCAGATCAATCGACTACTTTTCAAATCAAATTCGCAATGAAATATGTGTAAAATGTCATCGACCCTAAACATGTTTTCATGTAAGCGAGCAGAGCCATAAACTGACATTCGTTCAGCAAATCCCAGTGACTTTTTAAAGATTAATTAAAACGTATTTGTAGGTTAATGAGGTATTTCGTCGAGTTAAAGATTACTGCACTACAAAGCGCACCGCTCCACATTTTAGACCCCGGAGAAAACCAGCTTTTTTTTTTCTTAAATTAATTTATTATTTTTTTTCTTAGAGGGGCTTTCACTTCTCAATGCACTGCACGGTTTTCAATTCCCCCTTTGAAATAATTCATTCAGACGAACACCGCTCGCTGGGCAGGCTTTGAAGTATACCTGATCCGCCTCTTATCGTCTTAAACGCCCTATTCATTTTAAACTTTTAATTGCGTTTCTGTCGCTAAATCCAGTTCTAATCGGATTGTCTTGGCCACATATCACAGCGTTCATCTGGTGGTGAGAAACTGTGCTCCTTCGACTGGAAATGAAATTAAAAAGAAAGAACAAGAAGTAAAAAAAAAAAGTATTTTTTTTAACAAATCACTTTGATTCATTTATCAATGTGCAGTTTATCAGGTTTGGCGTCGTGCTTCTTTGTGAGGTTATTACTCGGATCCTTGGTGACATTTTATTTGTGCTGCTATGATAATCTGGATGCTGCTGCCTTCTGCTGTTGATTGTGAAGCTGTGGCAGCACATTTTATCGCCTCATGTGGTTGCTTATTGCCCCACCCCTGAAGCTTATTTGATTAAATTTAGCTCTTTCAATTTAGAAAAGTAGATCACAGATGTGTGTCAGAGGATTGTTTCTCCATCTCTGCCACAAAGAGCCCGAGCAGGCACCATCTTGTCAACAAACAGCGCAGGGCTATGAAGGCAAACAGATGGAGTTTCCTTTTCTTACTTTTGTGTGTTTACTATATTTTCCTTTTATTTACATAATATAGTTTTGCTTTCATAACAAAACTGATGTTTTCCTTAAAAAAAGCAAAAATTCAAATGATCTTCGGAATGAATGTGGCTCCTCGGCCACTCCTGTCCCTTCAGAAACCTGCAAGACACTTTAATCCACGCTCAGGGCCGTTTCTGTGCTTAACATTTAACCCGCTGTTCCCATTGTTGTGTGTCATCCAACATTAACTTCAAGTTACACTGAAAGCTATGATGTCAACCAGCATCTTTCAATCATGCAGAAGAAGATGGGGGAAAATGTTTGATGGGTCATAAAACTTGAAATAATGGATCTTGGGGGTGTACTGTAATCCGGCGGCCTTGTGCGTTCCTGCACGCCTCTCCATGCTGAAATATTGCCTGTATTGATTATTTATCGCAGGTGGCGGGACTAAATTATTTTCCAGTCCCATTTCATTTGATAACTCGTGCATGTCACACCAGCAATATGAGGGGCTGATATGCAAGGCCTCTACTCCTTCACCCTCTCTCTTATTTTGTAATTCCACTTCCACAGCTTTAAATCTTGAGTTTGATAATGGTGCGTTCACGTAATAACAAACTCCTCACTAGGCCACTGGCAAAACAATCGCCCTGTTTACTGTAAACACTTGTGTTTACTCGTGTACCTCGGGCTACAATTCCTCCTCAAGCAGAAAAGTTGTAACTTGTTTTCTGAGCTATTTTTTTCCCAGACAATATTCTGCACATCCATGTTGGCATGTAGAAAACACATGTCTTTATTAGCCTTATCTGTTTTTAGCATGTTTTCCATTAAGCAAAATTGAATTGAAATTTCTCAGAATCTCTGTGAATGCCTTAGTGTGTGTCCTTGCAGTGCTCTATTCCCTCCTTTGATAGAGCGGAAGGGATAAAAGCCTGCTTTATGTCTGTGAAACCGGATGTGCAAGAGCTGTTCTGAATATTTATCAGATGGTTTGACTCCTTTTTTTTTTAAATAGTCAGTGCATAAGTCAGCGGTGAACAGTATGTTTGGTTTTTTTGTCTGTTTGGGAGAGAAGCAAAGCGTGAGAGAGAAGGAAAGAGACAGTGTGTGTGTATGTGTGTGTATGTGTGTGTGTGTGTTTGTTTGTCAAATAAAGAGACAAGAGGAAGAAATGGAAAAAAGAAGCCCCTTGTTTTGTGAGAACAGACCACCCCTGAAAATACTAATCTGGTATTTCTTTGTTTTCCTACAGGTCTCTGGATCCAAATGTCACCCCCCTTGGACTCTGCCCCAATCGGGGACCAGCAGTGTGTGACGGACAGGCGAGTGGAGCCTGCGGTGGCTCTCTACTGCGTGGCTTCAAATTGGCACTGGCTGAGCTCTGCATGGAGCAACGAGTGAAGAGTCCTGCTATGGTCTGATGTCTCAGCATGGATGGAGTCAGTCGAAGGACTGGCCACCACTAATGAGACCGTCGCTCTTCAGCTGAGGACTAGCATTTACAGGATTACTCCCACAGTTTCCTGCTCTTTTCTCAGCTAACTGCATCATTACTAAACTAGGTGGACTTTTCATCTGGTTTTTGGTGGATATATATATACGTCATTGCCTTTCTTTTTATTGTTGGTTTCCCTTTTCCCTTTTTCGTGTTCCACTATGGAGTTTTTGGCTGGACCCTGGAATAAAGATTGGGCTTCATTCTTGCAGTTTTGGTTGACTGTCATCCTAAGCCTCCAAATGCAATTCAGCCCAGGTGCCTCTTGCCCGGAAGAGTGCCGTTGTGACAAAACATTTGTGTACTGCAATGAACGCAGCCTGACATCAGTGCCTCTGGGGATACAAGAGGGCTACAAGGTCCTCTACCTACATAACAACCAGATCAACAATGCTGGTTTTCCTGTAGAACTTCACAATCTGGTCTCTGTGGAGACAGTCTATCTTTATGGCAACCAGCTTGATGAGTTCCCCATCAATCTGCCCAAAAACACCAGAGTCCTGCATCTCCAGGAAAATAATATCCAAACGATTTCCAGGGCAGCGTTGGCCCAGCTGACTAAACTAGAGGAGCTGCACCTTGATGATAACTCCATCTCCACAGTGGGGGTGGAAGAAGGGGCCTTTAGGGAGGCAGTAAGCCTAAAACTCCTCTTCCTCACCAAGAACCACTTAAGCAGCGTTCCTATTGGCCTTCCTGAGGACCTGAAGGAGCTGCGGTTGGACGAGAACCGCATTGCTGTCATTGCAGAGGAGGCCTTCCAGAATGTGACACGTCTGCAGCGCCTCCTGCTGGACGGGAACCTGCTGACAGATGAGGGCATTGCGCCAGGGACCTTCAAGGACCTGACCAACCTCCGTGAGCTGGCCCTAGCCCGCAATTCACTCACCTTTCCCCCTCCCCTCCTGCCTACTCAGTCACTGGTTAAGCTAAGCTTGCAGGAGAACCAGATCAACCAGATCCCTGTGGCGGCCTTCGATGGCCTGAATAGGCTAGAAAAACTGGATATCTCCAGCAACCATCTTCAGACTCTAACACAGGGTGTGTTTGATAGCCTGTCAAGCCTAAGGCATCTCATGGTGCGTAATAACCCCTGGCGCTGTGACTGTGCAGTGAAATGGGTGGTGGTGTGGCTCAAATCTTTGCCTTCCTCCGTCAACGCCCGAGGGTTTGTGTGCCTAAGTCCAGACAAGGTTCGTGGCATGGCAATCAGAGAGCTGACACTGGATATTATTGAGTGTCCAGTTGATGCGGAGCAGCCGCCTTGGCCCACCCTCCGCTCCACACCCCCTCCCCCACC
>OMLM01008958.1:77909-97210 GCA_900302695.1 Helostoma temminkii | reverse complement strand
ACCCCCTCCCCCACCCACCACCACCCCTATCACCACCATGATCTCCACCTTCATCACTACATCCATCCCTTACTACTTTGACTCACCCTCCCCTCCCATACCACCAATCCATAACAACCTTCCTGGGCCCTTGCCTCCTTATGAGGATCCCCTTCAGATCTCATTCACTGTGGTCAACTCCACCAATATTGAGGTGAGCTGGGATTCCTACTTCACCGTCACAGCCTACAAGGTCACATGGGTCAAAAGAGGCCAAAGCCAAATAAACGAAGGAATGCGGGAGCGGACGGTTGGTGGGGGCCAGAGGCATATCAGCCTCGCCAACCTGGAGCCACGGTCTGTTTATCGGATCTGTGTGCATGTGCTGGACACCCTTAATTCCTACAGGCCTGGAGAGGATACTATATGCTCTGAGGCCAGGACCAAGTCTGCCTTGCCTACTAAGCCTCCCGTGAGAGACCAAGCTCCTCAGGAGAGCATCAACTCGACACTGCTAATGGCTGGGATCATAGGTGGGGCGGTTCTTATCATCCTGGTAACACTGCTAAGCCTATTCTGCTGGCATATGCACAGGAAGAGCCGGTCATCTTCGACCAAGTGGAAATACAACCGGGGTAGGAGAAAAGACGACTACTGTGAGGCTGGAACCAAGAAGGATAACTCCATTCTGGAGATGACTGAGACCAGTTTCCAAATAGTGGCACTGAACAATGAGCAGCTGCTCAAGGGAGATTTCCGCATTCAGCCAATCTACACGCCCAATGGGGGCATTGGATTTAGAGACTGTCACCTCAGTAACAACAGCATAGCCTACTGCAAGAGCAGCAATGTGCCCAGTACAGAGTTCTGCCACACGTGATGCAGCAGCAAATAGTAAAGCTGCATTCTCACATACACACACGCAAAGAACACTTACATTACAATACGTTCATAAATACACACATACACTGTTTGTGTAGGCAACAAAAAACATAAAAATTCTAGTGAAATATAACTGTACTATATATATTTCCAAGTTCTGTCTACGATGTAATTTATACCATGGATAATAATGTGGGATTCTCTGCTATCTTTTTTATTCTTAGAAAAAGAGATAAAGTGTTTCTTTTTTTATAACCAGCAGGGTTTTGAAAGTTGTTTTAATGGTCAGTACTGTACATGAACATGGATATGTACAATCACGGCACCCTGGGTGTATCTTCTAACGAACGCTGTCAGGCTTGGAAACGTTGGGGCACTTAGAGGGCTGGGATCCTTTGCTAACCACAGAAGCAAAATACGGCCTTTCTGCGCTTTTACACACTGCAAACCCTCCCCCAGTACAACAGAACAGTAGTAAAGACAGCACAGCACAGCACAGGGGAAATAGAAACACTGCTGATTAGAGCACTGTGGAAATATGGCACTGGTGCATTGGTGGCGTGTTGTGAAAAAGAACTGAAGTGCACTTTCTTATTAATGAAAGCATGGCAGAAAATGAGCATAGGTGGTGATCGCATGTAAGGGATTGTGGGTGGTTGCTGTTGGGAAGGTCGGACTGAGATTTCCCAAAAGTCCCTTTAGACTAAAAGCATCTTTTTTCTATTGATTTATTGTTGAACAAAGGTGGGCTTAGTCTACAGATGCTTTTGGAAAACTCAGAAAAAGGATGTGTCATTTTCAGAGCATTTTTTAGTGAGGAGGTGCAATTATTAACATGAGCTTAAAAAGCAACAAAGGATTATTGTCCTTAATGAGGCGCACGGATGTGCTGAGACATGCAAATCCTTTTGAAGAAATTCCCTCATTTGTTCTGCTTCTTTTTTCCCCTTTTTGGCAAGTGAAGCCACAAGGGGGCAGTTTCCTTCAGAGTCATGTGTGGGACAGAAGAACAGAGGGCGAGACAGACAGAGAGATCACTTTACTTCCACCATTCCTCTGGAGTCCATTATCCAGACGGCATTACTTATAGCCAAAGAGCATTGTTTAGAGTATTACTGCTCATCGAGCTGCTTAATGATGTGGAACCATTTAAAACTAACAGTGTTTTCTGTGTTTGGCGGCTAAATGATATGGATTTTCACCATTGTCTTATATTATGAGGAGAAGCCCTCTGATCTTGTGTGTGTGTGTGTGTGTGTGTGTGTGTGTGGAGATACACATGCATAATGCTAATTACACACCCACTTATTTCAGGGTTATCCCAGTGTTCATTAGGCTTTTTGATAAATTACAAAATTACAACAATAAGATCGCACTCCGCCCATAATCTTCACAGTGCATAGTTGCGACTGAGCAGCTCATCTAGTGTCTCATCATTTATTCTTTTGTCTACGACTGTCCAATTCTATTATGGTTGGCTCACCTGAACAATGCACCTGCTCCATTCCACGACATTAGTTTCTGAAATGATGATTCTGAAATGAATCTCGCCTCAATTTTAAACTTTCTTTCCCACTTTCACCGTCTCTCTGTCTGTCCCTACACCTCTGATCCCTGCATGGTCTCAATTAAAACAGTTTTCCTGCCCTTCAGCTCATGGACTGCGGTAGCAGCTCTTTGCATGTGAGGTGCCAGTGAGAGGCCCTCATTATGCACTTCTTAAGACGACTTTATTTGATTTGACAAGATTTTATTTTGAGGGGCCAAGCTTAAAGAATTCCCACCACCGACCCCTCTGCTCCCCCTCTTTCTCTTCCCCTTCTCCTCATAATCCGCAACCAAAAAAGGGAGAAAAATATGTAGACCTTATTTTCACTTGGCTGCATGGCGCGCACTCTGGGAGCAGAAGTGTGTTAACTGTTTGTGAGGCATGCAGATTCAGCTGCTTGAACATTATGTACACAGTGGAGAGGTAACAAACTGAACATTTAGACTAAAATGATTTCTAAGGGCTTGCACTTAAGCTATTCCAATGTCGAGATCGTCTCTCAAAGGATTTGCCTCGGCAAACAGAGTATCTCAAAAGTAGCTGATCCGAGCAATATGATCGTGATCATATGAAATTTAATTGACATGATGTACAGCATGTCGACAGCTCTCGTGTTTAAATCCTTTTCAATCTTTTTCAACAAGATTTTGGACATTATCAAACATGAATGAATGAAACCATGACTTACCTTATCTTTTAATGTCATGTTTTAAAACCTTGTTTGTGATTAGACAGCTGACATATTTTTGAGCTATTTGTTGTAGATTTGTTTCTGTAACAGTAATGGCAATAACAGCTGCAATATCTGAAAGAAAAGATATGATTGTGAAAACTTTAAAAACATTTCGAAATATGCTTTAATTCCCTTTGTAGTTGAGCGTTAGATAAGACTGATACCACTATCATGGCTGTTTGCTAAACAAAAAGCTAGCGCTAGCAGCTGGTAGGGTTAGTTTAGTGTAAAGACTGACAAGCAAAACGGTTTTACAATGCCAATGTGATGGATTTAACAGACAAACTGTATTGTGTTAATTTTCTATCTATAGACTGAGCTAAGTGAACTGTTAACCAATTTTCAGTCTTTAAGCTAAGCTAAGCTAACTGTATCCTTACTTGAAAACTGCTTGAATGTGTTATCAATCTTCTCATAAGTCTTAGCAAAAAGTGAATAAAGTAAAGAATTGGGGAAAAAATGTGAAATAACTGATCAAATATGATTTTAAGACCTAACAGTTTAAATGCGTGACTTGTTTAGATGGATTTTTTTCATGCTGGATTTATTTTTAATGAGCTCTTCTGTGGTTATCAAAGCATCTCCACTTTTTATTTGATTCTTTTTATACTAATATCCACATATCAGCACACCCAGTACACACACGCACCAGGCTGCCCTGACCTGCGTTTGATCTACGCTGCTTAGCAGTCACGGCGCTAACTGACTGAGCAACTAACCCTACTGAGAGTTCATGTGTGGTTTGCTAGATGCTGCACCAGCAGACCATACCCCCACCCCCAACCCCTCATAGAAACACTTGAACATTGACGTCACATGTTGTTCAGATGTCGGATATCAGCTTTTTTTTTCTGTTCTAAATGAAAGCCCTATTTTAGGTCACATGCTGATTAAACCAGGTCACGTCAAACACAACATATAGTATCTCCCCTGTCTGTGAATGTGTAATGGAGACAGATATTTGCCTTACCTTTTATGCAGGACTGAATGATTAGCTAGAGAGCGTTTTACGTGGAGGGAAGAAAAGGAGCAGAGAGAACTAGACGTAAAGAGATGGCAGAACAGAAAGCACATGTTCAAAAGCCACGGCGAAAAAGAAGTATTAACAGGGAGAACAACACTAAGCATGACACCCAGTACTAACGAGTCACAGTTCATTCACTGACCTCAAGTGGTGCATCGCTATTGATTCAACCGGACTGGGAAGGAGCTTTAGTGGTTGTTTTGCAGCATACATTACTCTTAATTTTCTAGTTGAATTATAAACACAAAATGTTTTACAAACTGCTAGTTTGGTTTTTTACCGTTTCAGGGTGCCGAGAAGTAATTTCCCTTAAAGGCCACGTTGAAATAAGGTCAATCCAGACAAAACACGAGAGGTTAAAAACTGGACATGTTTAAAGGCATCTTATCTTCCTATAGGCAAAACTTTCACAACTATCTATTAGCCATTGACACTCATTCAAGGATGTCTGCATGTACTGTATTTAGCTTCATAGCCTTTCATTTTATTCATGCCATGTTTTGGACTTTAAAGCATTTTGTCATGCAGTCACCCAGTGGTGGTTGAGATACAACAGTGAGAAACTTTACAGGAAGGTTCTCATATGGTTTAGAGAAAGTAGGCTGGAAAGTTACAGTGCATGTAAAACGGCAATCCTGGCTTCTCATCGAGACACTCGCAGTGTTACGTTAGCCATCCACGCCAAGACGTTTTCTTAGGAACCAAAGTTAAATTTTTTGTTCTCATGATGAAATATTGATGTTGTTCCATGTATGTGCCTTGAGGTTGAACTTACAATGTAAAGTCCTTGAAACCTTTAAATGTTTTTGCACAAACTGTAAATACTTAAGTGAAGCTTTTTGAAAATAAAAGAGCCCTTGGATTTGAACAATCACTCCTTTTTATTTTAGAAAACTACTGCCTGTATTTAGAAAATGAATGTTCATACTCTGACCTCTAATGATTGATCTCAGATTCTTTGTCTTTTACATTAGGTCTTTGTGTTGGCATAAGCTGTCGAACTGTCTGAGGAGAGGGTTTGTACAGAAGGACGGACTAGCTAAATCTATTTTGGGTCAGACACTAGTAATTCCGGGTTAAAGATTTGTGCTGTAGGACACCGTGCCAAGTTATCCTCTTATTTCTATGTGGGAAGCTTGAGACATCTCAGCATAGCCACCGCAGCTTAGCGTTCAGCTGGGGAAAATCCAGGATACACTCTCATTCGACTTGTATGGCACAACTAAATCCCAGAATTTACTCTTTCTCCAAATCCCTGTTCAACCAAAGTCCAACTTTTTTTCTTATTTATGACCACATCTCAGTTTTGCCATTGCAGCCTCCAGCCCACAAAAAACCCATGTTAGCCCAGTCTTAATTCACCATGACAATTAACCACACACATTTAGCTAAAACACAAGAGGGTGTGCCACTTTGGTATTTTAAGCGGGGAATTGGTATTTTTTGGAAAATGTCAAAATATGATTTTTTATTACTTTATTTTAAATTTCAGGGTTTTTGGAGAGTCCAAGTTAACTGAGGCCGTGACACTAAAATCATCTAATTTGCTTTTCTCTATGAGCATTGTGTAACAAGTATAACAGATTTAGTGTGAGATTGTACACATTCGTCAGGACTGGGTTTAGTTCTTACAGCTATTAGCTAGTTAATAAATTAATGACTTACTCAACTACAATGCACCATTAAAACTACTTAAATGTCTCGCTGATTAAATGACATTGTAGTTTAAAATACTGTTACCTGCAATGTTGTACTGCTGCACTTTAGCATTACAGGCTATAGGATTACTTCCTAAAATTACATTTACAGGTATTGCAGTGAATTAAATTTGTTTGCTAATCCTTTGAAGGGATTTATTGTTTAATTCATAAACGCAAGGGAAATATATATTCAGAATTAATAGTCATGTTTAGAATAAATGGGAAATATGCTATAAAGATAAACTAGCCTAAATGATCTTAAATTATTAGGTAATTATTGTGTTACCTTTATGATATGTAATTCAAAATTATGTTATTATGATGACTAAACAGCATTTTATCATAAGGTAAGCTGAGTCAACCATAAACCATATTATTTCATTTATCATATAAAATGTGAGGTACACCCTAGTGGAAGCTATTACATTTAAATTCCAAAACATTTATTAATCCTAACTAGATAATCTTACACAAAAAGGTAAAACACCTCAACCTGTCGCGATAGTAAAATGTTACTTAAGTGCTACAATAATAAAGTTTATATTTCTAAGACATTAACAGCGTTGCTATTGTCCCTTTTTGTAAACAATCTGAATACTTTTAATAAGTAAACAAAACACAACAATAACAACAACAATCTAGATTTTAGTCTACATTTTAGGTGCATTCAGCTCCAGGCCACTAAATTCATCGTCATACACTGACAAACAGACTCATTGCAGTATTTTTCAGCACAATTTGTGTCCTATCGTTTGTGAATGTTGTGATTCACTTAAAGGAAAGTGGTCCTGTCTGTCATATTCCATATGGCAGGGACTAATGAAATGTGGATTTCTCTCTTTGAAATGTTCATGAACAGGTGTTAGCTCTGAATAGATGCTTTTTTTCATATTTCCATACCAAAAGAACATTCAATTTTCTGCTTAGTACAAACTCTCTGAAAGCTTCACTTTGTGATCCTCGTTTAAGCATCTTCTAATCAGCCCCAATATGGAGGAAAAGTCCTTAAAGGATGCACTTTAAAGCAGTCTGTTACAAACATCGACATCTGGTAGACTTAACATTGAACTGTCTCCTTTATAGCTGAGCTCTGACGTTATTCCCAACTTTCATTGCACTCAGTGGCCTTTAATTAAAGACTGAATGCAGGTGAGGCCTTCGCCTCTTTCACAGTACACTGGACTAATGTGTGTCAGGATGGGTCACTAGATTTGTGCATATTCGCTGCCAACAGTGAAAGCTGTGAACATTAACTGAAATCTGACTAAATCACTTTGGAATCATCTTGATCTACTTTATCATTTGAAACAATAAATGAACGGAGAACTGGTCAAATCAAGTAGCATGGTTTGCTTAGTTGGTTTGTAAGATTGTAAAGGTGAAAAACAGATTTCTCTTCTCTTGAGCACTGTTTCCTGAAGGTGCTAACTCTATATGATACTAGTCATTCAAATTTAATGTTGCGAGTTGAAAGAGGCAAAACCAAAGAGCAGGCTCTATAGGAATTCCTCCGACAGCATTTAAACATTGAACACAGGGGATATTTGAGGCAATCATCAATCAAGGCACTGGTTTGAGACGCAAATTAAATTTGCCCTTCCAGTTTTAGATTACTGAGCAGAGCAATACTATGTGAGGGGGGGAGATGCAAACTTAATTCATACCTATATTTCTGTTTCAGCAGCATAAGCAAGATATTTCCTGCACCAAAATGTTCACTTTGACTCAAGTCTTTAGTGTCTGCATGGAGACCAGCTTTCAGAACAGGAAAACTCAGCACTTTCGCAAAAATGTACACAATATACGCAGTTTTCTTCCATTTTGCAGCTTATAAAAAGTAAGTCGCCAGCTGTACTGAGTCCTAATTGGTGACAAAATGAGTTTTACACTGAAAACTGCTGTCTAACTGGCTGCAATCCTCTCAGGCATAGAAGGCACTTACAGGTGCCAATGCAAGAAAATAAATTCCTGCAGTACACAGTATGATGCAATGGAGTAACAGAGTCCTGCAACAAACGGGCATTGTAAAGCTTGCACTGGTCAGTTTGTGTATCCTAGAGGCACTGACAAAACAGCAGTTGGTTGTAGTGTATTCTTTCACACAAGATCAAGGCAACAAACATAGACACATAATTATGTATTTATGAACCACAGCACTGAAAGATATTTTGTAATGTCTAAAATGCAAATGAAAAATCTATTACTTTTATGGGATAATCATGGCCTGACACTTGGAACAACAATTCCTGTTATGCAGGCATTCTGGGCAAATATAAACAGTAAGTTGAACCTACTTTTTAGCCTATATTTGTTTCCATTTTGTAAAATTAACATCAATAAAAGTATGCACAATCATATATTATCAGCTCCTGCTTGCAGTGAACCCACAAATGTACAGACAGCTATCACTGACTTTAATTTAAAAAGTGATGATTACAGGCAGGTTCGGGAGTATCACTATATTGAGTGCAGTTTTTTCTATGTTGCTAAGATGCTTTATGTGCATTTGCATATTTATGTATTCTGGGAGAGTGACTTCCTGAAAATGTGATTGATTCACTACAAAATGTGTATCATACATATGTGTTCAGACTTAGGTTATAACAGAAATTGTGACAGTCAGGGACTAAGGGTTTTCATTCAATGGGCTGTCACAGCTGATGCTACAGCTACTACAGTCAATGACTATTCTGTTGAGCAGTGCAATAAGTGTCTTTCTGTTTTTTGTTGAAGAACACTGGCATGTATCTATTTCTTTCATCTGATGGATTTTCCCCCTCGGGAGGTTTCTTCACACACTGAAAAAATAATAATACACATAGTAATAATGTTATGATTACAAAATAATTGGCCCTTCTTTTAATGAAATGTAACCCAATATACCATAACTAACTATGACCTAGAAGGCTAGGTCATCCAAAGGTTGCATAGAATCACACTGGACACCTGCTCTATTTTAACTGTCAACAAGATTAACACACTGCATTATGCCAGTGTTTAAGGAGACCAGGGATATTTAAAATTCTGCAGACATATGCTGAGGATTTGTGCATTATGGAGACTATGTGAAAGTTAAGCTGCTGTCCGTGTGTTATACCAACACACGCTCCACTCCCTGTAGTATATGACAGACTGCCGTGATGTAGTGCAGCATATGTGGAAGAATTGTTTAGATCTTGTGCTTCAGGAAAAAGAATCACATGACACAAACATCCATTGTTAAAAGTGTCTTTTAAGTAAAACTACTGGTTATGTAAAATACCTGCATAAGCAGCGCTTTTTGTTTGAGTATCATTATCTATAGTTTGATTTCTTTTATGTGAAGCATTTAGTTTAGTTTGGTTGAGGAGAAGCACATTTGAACTACAGATTTGAACTGCACAGTACAATATTATACAGTATGTAAAATCATAATCTGATCTGATGACATGTAACTATAGTTGTCAGGTAAATGTACTGAGCAGAAGAGTAAAAGTAGAAATTAGCATAAAATGTAAATACTCAAGTACCGTACAATAAAATTGTATTTGAGTAAATGTATCTAGTTTCACTTCCACTGAAGCTTGAACATAATAAAATGAAAACTATCTGCTTTACAAGAAAGACAACGATTATCCTAAATGCACTGTTCTAAACACAACCATATGGACAGCTTTTAATATGCATATAAATTCCCTTATATAATGTACCTGGTGCATGTCATGCTCGGTACTATGAGCTCAGTTAGACTTATCCAGAGAGATCACATAGCAGGCTGTTGCACTGTGTGGCAACTGTTAGAATGCACAGATATTTATTTAATAGTATATGGCATATTCTTCCCTCTGTGCCTGAGTATGTCTTAATTATATGTGCATCTATAACTCTGTTGTGCTGTGCTGAGCAGGCTCAGTTCTTTTGTTGCATAAGCTACCTAGTTAACCAAGCAGTTTGACTTATTTTAAAAGCAACGTATGTCTCAGACACACTTTTCTTTGGTATAAAATCCATCTTTAGTTGTTTACACAAGAAGCTACAAAGAAACTTTCACATATTTGTATGCTAATTGGTGATTTCTCCATCTAAAACACACTGCGGTGCTGGCTCCTCTTAGAGAGTCTGTTATCATTTGAAAGGTGATTTCTCCAAACACGCCAGCGTACAGGAATAATTGGTATGGATCTAAACAACACTTCCTCCGTGTCTGCTTTTCCTTGATTGAAAGAAGCCGTGCTTCTACCAACAGCTACATAAATTTTCAAACATATACAATATTAATGCTGTAGATGGGCGAGCTGGATGAGATGCTTAGTAAAGAAGATGTTTATGCACAGCACATACAAGCACAATGGGGAGAAAGGCAGAAATGGACTAAATTACTTCACATTTGGAATAAATCCATAGCTCTGGCTGTGAGTTGTTGTTCTGGATGAAAAAGTAATTTGTGGCTCAACTAAATATGAACTGAGCATTTTCAATAATTAAAACACCACCTGTCGGGGAAACTTAGAGCAAATTCCCCAGTAACTAGCCAGATTTAAGTTTAACTTTTTTCCCCTGGACCACATGGAGCATGGTAGCACTTCCATATGCTGGGCCAGAGGAGTCAAAGAAGTCACAGTTCCAGGTGGGACAGAGCAGCTGTGACCTTGAACGACACTCACCATCGGGTAAGACTCGTAATGAATGAAGATGGTGATGAATAGTGAAGACGAAAGGCTCGTGGCTTTTGGGGGGTTGAGCGGGAGAAGTGCTAAAAAAAACTGGAAAATGGTTTCGATTTTTATTTTTAGGTTTTTTTAGACATGAATTTACTGTATCTCCAGCCAAGGAGATTTACTGGCGCTGCTGAAATATCACTGAATCTGTGTAGACATACAAACTGAAAGACAAGGCGAATTACTTATACTGTATGGCTAATTGGATTTTCAATTCAATTCAAACTCCCCTTATTGTGGCAACAAGGTCAGTAAAACGGAGAAAAGTTACAATTGAGGCACTTTTTGAGCCTTATGGATATGCATTTATGACACTGAGTGAGTGGTTGAGTTGTCCACAATGTGTTGTGAGGAACCTTGATAACAGACAATTTGTGCATTGAAAAATGTCTATTAAATTCAATTTTAATTCAAAGCTCATACACATTGTAATCTATATTATCTATATTAAATATCTAGAACATATAGTGTAAAACTGCTAGGTCTTCATTATTATTTTTAGATTTAAACAGAATTAAAACTTCAGTCTTGTAAATTGAAGTAAGCTGACTAAAGGTCCAGCTGATTGATCACCTGACTCACACTTTATTTCTAAGAAACGGTGTGCATTTGTTATATTTGGGTTTTTTTCTTCTATTTATAATGATGTAGGTCATGTCATTTTTAAAATGAAAATTTTAGTTAGTTTTTATGAGGAAAGTCGAAAAGTTGAAAATTTTCACAATGGATACAGAAGAGTTTTGGTATAAATAAATGTAAATGTAAATAAATATATAGTAGTAGTAAGTTTAGTTTGTTTACAAAAAGCAATAACACAAATAAAACCTTTTTAATGTTGTGACAATGGTAAAAGTAAAGATTTTTAAGGTGAGCAAACTCAATAAAATGAAATCAACCGATCAATTAAATCAAGTTAAATTGAAGTTTAAAGCTTTTGCAGTCAGGTGAAGTTTCAGGTTCAGGTTTGCTGATGCTAAAGCTTTAACATCACAACATTATAAAAAGGCAAAACAACTGCAATCTAAGAGCAGAGTGAGGACTGCCCTGAGTCACAGTCTCTTCGAGTCACAATCTTTCTGTTCACAGCTGCATTCACTAGGTTGAAGTCATAAATACATTCTTTAGTGAAAGTAAAGTCTGTGGTACTGTCTGCCCAGAAATGAGGCTTTTATGAACAAAACATATTCCCCCATCTGTGTTGAAGATTGCTGAGTGTTTGTTTGCTGCCTGGCAAACATCTGCAGCTGATGTATCACTGGAAAATAGCTTTTGATGTGCACTCAGCCATAGTCAGACTGAAATTAGACTTCATTTTTGCTAAGAAATCAGTGTGTATATCCTGAAAGTGTCGACTGGTGGCAGATGTCGGCCACTGGTATGTCTCATTTGTGATTTGAGCAGTGTTTTACTCTATACTGTATTATTCGTTATTATTCCCAGTAATGTATAAAGTGCAGAAATTATGTAAGGCTAACACCAAACTTCAAGTGTGCCTTTTCCCTTGCTTTAACCATTCCTGATGTTCATGCTGGCCTTTAAAAGATTTATTTTTAATGCACCATAAATGGAAATGATGGGAGAAAAAATGTTTTCAGAAGCTTATCTGAACCAAATGTGACCTTTCAGCAGTCTGACTTCATCAGATCACGTAGGTACCTTCCTCTTTTTTCTTTTTTATTACAAAACTCCATCTTTGAGTTTCCTAGGTCAGTTTCTCTGCTGGGATGCAGTAGACAGAACAGGGACATTTGTTCCTGAAAGGATGCAACGATATCCATTTGTTCAATTTGTCAGACTGCTGAAGCCTCTTATTAGCTTCAGATAAACTTTGGAATCTAATTTTAGACAACAGAAAGACTGTAGATTCTGTCCCACATCACTAAGTGTAAGTGCATTAGGAAGGTGTTTTTTATTGAGGAGAATGAACAGGAGGAATAATTACACCAAGAAGAAAACATACTGTGGCGCCTGAAAGTTTGTGAATATACTTCCATTTGCCTGCTGGCTTATCCACTTGGCCAAACTGTGTGTGTGCAGCAGTTTTCTTTTTGGAGAGTAGTAGTTTCCTTGTTGCACCTCTGCCACACACACCACTACTGATCAATGTTTTCATTGTGGTGGACTCGCAAACATTGATATTAGCCAATGCAGAAATGGTTTTTTAGATGTTACTCCAGGGTTTCTTGTGACTTCCTTATGATTACAAGTCTTGGTGATTTTGTTGAATGGTTGAATGTACTCCAGTGTTTTCAAGATGAATGTGATATTTTTGCCTCAAGTCATTTCCCTTTATCTACTTTTAGGCTTTGGCTGTAAATCAGATCACATTTATGTCATGTCTATGAGAAAATTCTAAAGGGGTAACATACTTTCAAGCACCACTGTAGTTGCAGATATAAATATAGTTGTAGATATTCTTTAGAAAAACTGTGAATCGATCCTCTTTTTGATTAAAGTCCACATTTATGCAATATTTATTGCATTTGTGTGGCCCTTTTGTTTGGATTCTGGTGTTGGTTACACACAAAACCCTCCAAGCTCTCTAGCTAACATTATTTAAACATTTAATACTGGCACATTAACTTGGCGTCCAGTTAAAGTGCAAATTAATCCACCTCTCCCAACTATTTAAAATGCAGAATTTTCAATGGTAGCAGTACAGTAGAAGTATGGTAGTGGTACAGGATCATATTCACTGGTGTGAGATGTTACAAACTAGTCATTTGTCAGTCTTGATGTCATTGGTGTCATTACAGTTCATATTTCCTTATACGAAAGGAGAAGAACAATTTATATCCTTATGCATTTATACACTTATGTTCAAATTATCCTCATTTTAATTCTTATTCCCATGTTTATGATCATTTTCATTCTGCATGGAGTAATATTATTCCCAAATACTGCCTACATGGTAAAAGTACTGCATTTTCGGTGTGATGATTAAAGAATATCAGCATTTTTCAGTCCCTTTCATGTTGTTTTTTCGTTATCCTGGAGTTTGCCATAGTTTCTAATGAGCTCTAAACCCTTGATTTTAACAAAACCCGCTCAAGCAAGAAAATCTGTGTGTTTAGCAGCTACAACGAGTGTGTTTATTACAGGAAAGTTTTCTATTACTGACTTTGGTTGAAAGAAATAAACAGGAAATGTACTACTACTTCTCCAACAACCTGAGGACAACATTCCACTCTTGTTACTGAGACTATTTTTGTCTGTCACGTTCTCTTGAACTCCAGTTTCATGTTTTCTCACTGAATCAGTTCAGCTTTCCCCTGAAAAGAACAAAATTCTGCAACCCCAAACAAACATCATCTGAATCAGTAGCTCATTACAGTCTCGCACTTGCACAGGAGCATGAAAAAACGAGACATTATGAATTGATTTTCTCTATATCTCGACCATAAAAGCTGAGCGCATAAGCGTTAAACTAGATGAATATTGCATTTGAGATCAGCAGAAGGGTGAGAGCGGTGTTGAATTAAGCAGACATGTTTAACAAGCTGTTAACAACTGTCACTGTCCTGCGCTCCCTCTTTTACTTCCCCCTCTCTCTGTAAGTCGTGGAGACAAAAAACAGCCGTGGGCCGAACAGAAGCGAGATCCCGCGAGACGGCAGCGGGAAAAGGGCCCGCTGCGGAGAGGTGGTGACAGTTCACACAGAGGAGTTCACCCAAGACAAAAAGCAGAAGCCTTTTGTCTCACAGCTGGGGAAAAGTGTGGCTCAAAGCTGTTTAAATGTTATGGTGAGTAGGAATGGTTCTTATGAGCCCCAGGTCCGGAGTGCACATTACATGTTAATGACTTGGAACGTAGACAGCAGAGAGGAGGCTCAAACTGCCAATTAAGCATATGCTAGAGACGCCACTGGTGTTCAGAAACAACCATCTGATAGAGCTCAAGCTTGGCCCACAGATCTGAATCTCTCCACGGGACGTGGAGGCACTCCAATGGTGAGTCATTAGCCACAGACATCCCTGAAAACCACGAGGAATATAAGCAGCTGCTGACTGGATATCACTCATTCAGCTCTATCCCCTGTCATTGCTTTATTGTTTGGTTCTGCACGCCACTGTCTCTCCACCCCTCACTCATGTGTTTAGTCTAACACTTGATGATGATGTTGTTTGTGTGTGAACTAGTAAACAAACTGTGCTCATTTATTTTGGGAAAGTGTCGAAGAGTTGAAGAATGGCTTCTTATTAAAGTGCCATTAAGTTGGTAAAGTGTTATTACTTCGGTGGAGGGAATTCCACAGTTATTAAGATGCCTTTGTTTTTTATAAGCACTGTGCTGTAGGTACAGAGCCTTTTAAAATATCCATCCCCTCTCAGAGTTTTTTTAATGTTTTATAGTTTTATAATGAGGGCAATGGGGACACAACTCTAAAGAAGGAAGGCAAAGTAAAAAAAAAAAGGAGTAACCTTTTGGTTTGTTCTTTTCTCTTTGTGGTCATTTTGCATTTCTTCAAGGTTGTTTTACGTCTCTTTGTTTTAGTTTTGCGTGCTAATAACTTTTTTGTTGCTTTGCATGGTAGAGGGATCATCGCGGGCCCAAGTGGACTGTCTGGTTCCAGCCCTGTTTACAGCACTGGCTCATGTGTAATTCAGCTATTTGTTGTAAGAAATGAGAAAGCTGAAAGCCAATAGAAATATATTCAAATTATTCTAACTTGAGACCAAACATAAAACACAAAACAACTAATGGCATAATTTGTTAACTTCGAGTCTGTATTTGGAGTTACCTTTGGCTAACATCTGTCTGGAGAGATCTGTCTCTGTTTGCATGTCTTCACAATGCAGGTTTTCCCCTTTTTATTTGCCAAACTACTCAAACTATGTAAAGCTATCATGAGGTACAGGAATGAAGAGTGCGTCTTATGTCCTGCCACAAATTCTGGATTGGACCGAGGTCCAGACTCTGACTTGGCTGCTTCAACATGGCGACTTTGTTGTTTTGAAGCGGTTCATGTGTGGCTTTGGCTTAGCTGCAGCACATGTTTTCAGCAGTTTTTGCTGAATTTAATGGATCCTTCACAAGCTGTCCAAGAACCATTGTCACTGCATGATGCTGCCTACACCAGACTTCATGTTCTTGCTGATTCCAAACAACATTTAGTGTGACCAGATTCATCTGATTGTAAAACTTTTGAGTTTTTTCCAAATTGCTCTTTCAAGCAATTTCACTCCTTCAAAGATGCCTTAGAGCTTTTGGTGGTCTCCCTTTCCAGTGCCCATCCAACACAGACACTTTAACTGTGAGAACTGCCTCACCTATATATTTATTGTCTTGGGACTTTATTTGCATTATTTCCTTTTGTTAAATCTATTTTTCTAACCTTGTCATTCATTTGTAGTTTCAGCCTAGAATGTTTACCAGTAACAGTGACTAGTCTGAATAGCTGATTAGTCTTCTAGTGGCTCCTAGGTACAGTAGGTGTATTAGGTGTAAATCAATTATTACCTAATTCGTACTTCTTATTCTAAAAGCAGACATACTTATCTAATCGATTGCTTTGGTTTTGTTTTGTACTTTATTATCTTTAAAGATACACTCGAGGGTCCATTAATAATCCTGACATTAACAGATCCTCTTTACTTGTTAACAGGAATCAGTGAGGCTGACATCACTGGAATGAAACAAAAAGGAAACTTCAACCACATTAATCATTTCATGTGAGTCCCTTCAACTTAAATTTGCATTCATTTAATTTTTATAAATGTTGTTCTCTTTTTCTGTTAAAAATCCTATATATTATAAGATGGTACATCTCAGGATTCAGAATCACAAATCAAATGTTCTGATGATGATAAGTGCACTGCTGTTTAATTGGCTTCTGCGTATCTGTATATAGTTGAGATGGGTTCAAAAGATTCTCATTGACAGAGACACTGGGATCTTTTGTGTACAAGGCGCAGACCGGGACATCGCATTGTGCTATTGTTGAAAGTTCATTTTCTCAGTGATATGCAAGCTGCAAAATCAACAGTGACAATTCAATTTTCCACGTTCCATGACTGTTGAGCCACTCCTGAGTCTAAACCACACACATCTGCTGATAAGTGTCTCCACACAACGAGGAAAGTTGGTGCCAAAAGCAGTTTGCACAGCATCTCTTTGACCTTGGCATGATTGCCTGTGAGGCACTTTAATTTAATCAGCTTCCCCAAGCTTGAAGCTGTGCTCAGTGTTAAGGAGAGCAGGACCAGGGAGCGCTATCCACACATGTACACACACACACATGCAGGCACGCGAAGGCATAGTCCTCCTCATGCTGAGGCAAGGTTAGTGACAGACCAAAGCTCCGGGGACCTGGGCCTCACATCTACACAAAGGCCAGCAGACAGAGAAGTTTGCCAGGCATCTCCATCAAACAAGCCAGTCTCTAATTATGTCATCAATCAGGGATGAGATGACGGGCAGGTACTCAATTAATGGCTATTGGAATGCAGCGCAGGGTTCGGGCACTGTGCCATTTCTGTCATCTAAGGCAAGCAAGAGGACATACACATCAATGCACTTGGAAAATGCATGAGGCCAGGGCTAGGGCAAACACATGTGGCCATTGTATAAGGCCCAAAGAATGGTAAGGCCCTGTTGCTGAATTAATCTTCTACTTCTGAGAACATGTGGAAATGAATGTCTTCATGATTATTATGGCAAATTAATGAAACAAGAAAGTTAAATCACTCTCTGAGACATTTTAATAAACAGACTGCCATACACTCTGTCAACACACAATGGCTTATTTGCAGTTTTAGGGAAAATGTTCTTTTTATGATTTTACAGATGTTTCTATTGTATTGATTATATAGTATATGGGAAAATGTTTTGGGATAAGTGTGCATCATGAGACCTGCGATTCCAAAAAATGAACACTATGATCAAAATGTGCTTCAGCCTGTAGGCACACGAATATTTGAATAAGCATGTAGCCAATGGAATTTACATAACTGCCAAATAGACAAGGCAGTAATGCAAATGTACTCTCCATGCAAAGCGCAATTTGCATGTCTCTGACTGACAGTTGGTGGCAATAATGTGCCAAGGAAAAGGCTTTGTTAAAAAGAGACTGCTAGTTCCAAACTATTTAAAATATCAGCTTTTTTATAAGGGAGAAAAATGTATACCTGTGTATAAATGTGTAACTGTGTACAAGCTCACCCCACAAACTACACTACAGTGCTTGGTTGCAGTTACTGCTAGTACAGTGCACTTCACAGGTGCAGTTAGTTACAGACGGTACAATGTGATTTTCATAGAATTTCCATAACGCTTATTTATATTGCCATAGAATGAAACTGTTTTGATTTTACTTTTAGGAGCATCTGACATGCAGTACATGTACATTCTGCACATGCTAAGAAGAACTACAGGGGAATAGAACAACAGGACCACAATACTTTGGTATTCAAGTGTACACTGGAAATACATAGAGAATTAACATTCTATTCACAAATGAAAGATAATATTGAACTTTACATATAATCATTGCATTTAATCAAGGATGCAGACACATACGGAATCCACATTATTTGTTTACTGTGATAGAGAGGTCCATCATCAGGGCATCTATTTTTCCATCAGCACGAGCTCAAATGGACTTTGATCGGCGATTTGGTTACAAAATGAATCACACTGGAATTAATGATGTTCGATTACTGTGCTACATTACTTGTGAGATGCTAACTGCACTCATTATCCTCTGAGCTGGGCAGGCGTGAAATGGGTGCCCACAGTTTGCAGTGCACAGTGTTTAGCATGCTAGCATTATCAGTTTCTTTTTAGACAGAGCCGGCTGATAAATAGGAGGGCTGAGATGCACTTAAACTGATTTATTTGATTAGTATTGGATGTGTTTTTTTCTCTTGGTGGAAACAACCTGTGCTTTTGCTGGTTGTCTATTTATGCATGTGTGTTGGTTGACAGACGTTGCTTCAATCCAACTATGAAAATAGCTCCCCAACAAGTGAATTAAGGTGAAGCCAATACTCATGCCCACACCAACACATTCTTTATGCCAGCTGGATCAATAGTTTTCTGCAGTGGAGAGATATCCTGCACTAGGCTGGAAGCTGGACATTGCTTTCTGCCTCTGCAGCTTTATATATTATCTAGCAATTGCATTAAAATGTATGCTCACAAAATATGAGACAATATGGATGGCACAGTGTTCTGTCCGGATATGTGGCAATCCACTAGACCAAATCCTCCTACTTTTTGTTACCACACCTTTTATGTTCTTGCAAAACACATACATACATACTACACATTTTCATCATTTATGAAGAAACACATTCCTGACTTTAGAACGAAGTGGAGAAATTCAATGTTTTTGATATCTGCCCTTTTGCCAGATAAAATCATAACTGCTGCTGCTGAATGATTTTATTAATTAGCTAATAAAGTTAAGGTCTTTGTAAAGACCTTTTTGTGTTCTGTAAAACATCAGCAAAAAGCAGCAAAATAAAATGGTCATACATGTACACTATATTGCCAAAAGTTTTGGTACATCTGCCTTTACATGCACAGGAACTTTAATGACATTCCATTCTTATTCGTTTATGGTCTAATATGGAGGTGGACCAGCCTCTGCAGCTATAACGGCTTCAACACTTCTGGGAAGGCTTTCCACAAGATTTAGGAGTGTGTTTATGGGAATTTTTGAACATTCCTCTAGAAGAAGTTGGGCGAGAAGGCCTGGTTCGCAGTCTCTGCTTTAATTCATCCCAAAAGTGTT